>ML097709.1:0-11671 GCA_003697995.1 Taxidea taxus jeffersonii
CCATCTACTTGAAATATAGGAATTGACTTTGAAGAAATTTATCAGCGTTTTGTAAAGTCATGAAAAACCATGTAAGTTATTTATAAAAATATATCCTCATAATTCTCTAAATAATGATAAATTCAATTACAGGACAAACCAGATATCAACTATCAATTTAATTAAATATTATGCTTATGTCCTCTATACTGGCCAAAATGAAGCATATTACCTCACTTAACTGCATATGAATCAAAACTTTTTAATACAATTGTAAAAACTCTTCCTTAATTGAATGTTTGTTGCATAGCCACAAATATACAAATAATCCAAGCATATTTGTTTGAAGGGAGAAAATGATGATAATTTATATTTTAATGTCCTTTGTCCCAAGTAATTTTTTTTAAGATTTTACTTATTTATTTGAGAGAGAAAGAATGAGAGAGAGAGAGCATGATGGGGGAAGGTCAGAGGGAAAAGAAGACTCTCCTCCGAGCAGGGAGACAGATGCTAGAATAGATCCTGGGACTCCAGGATCATCACCTGAGCCAAAAGCAGTTGCTTTTGAGCACCCAGGTGCCCTCAAATAATTTCACTTTACCAATACAAATCTTGAATTTCCATAGCTAAACATTAAAGAAAATGTCTTTAGTATTGAGAAAAGTGGCTAGCTCCTTCTGAGCCTGTGTCATATTCATTATTAATACTTTTGAATAAGCTAACTGGAAAGAGAGAGTCCAGATTAAATTAACAAATATTAATATAAATATTAACAGATTTTTCTTGTGTATTATTATTTTTTTAAAGATTATTTATTTATTTATTTGATAGAGATCACACAAGTAGGCAGAGAGGCAGGCAGAGAGGGGAGGGGAGAAGCAGGCTCCCTGCCAAGCAGAGAGCCTGATGTGGGACTCGATCCCAGGACCCTGGGATCATGACCCAAGCAGAAGGCAGTGGCTTAACCTGAGCCACCCAGGCGTCCCTCTTGTGTATTATTTTTTAAATAAAATTGTACTCTACATAATCTGTATGCTTTTTTTTTTTTTTTTAAGATTTTATTTATTTATTTGACACAGAGAGAGAGGTCACAAGTAGGTAGAGCAGCAGACAGAGATAGAGGGGGAAGCAAACTCCCTGCTGAGCAGGGATCCCGATGCAGGGCTCAATCCCAGGACCCTGAGATCATGACCTGAGCCAAAGGCAGAGGCTTAACCCACTGAGCCACCCAGGTGCCCCAATATGCTCTTTTAATATTAGATTGTACAGACAATTTGCTTTATAAATGAGTGTATTACTTTCTATTCCCTTTATGACTTTTTATAACACATGAACTAAGCATTAAAATTTGTGATAATTACTATGGAATATGGCAAGATGCTTAGCTTAAGAGAGGACCAATGAAATGAGGAGATGAGACCATCTGTGTCTTCAGTTTTAGGATTTTGTGATTGCAAGTTTTATATCATGAGTCATGAGTTTTAGATTTATGATTAGACAGAAGAAAATTGTTCACTTGAACATTGGTCTGATCATTCATCCAAATGATGCTGCTTTTTACTGAGCATAGGGCTAAGCCATGGGAATATAACAGTGAATCAGTCTCCAAGAAGCTTATACTCTGGTTAGTGAACAGAAAATAAAGAGGAAAGTAGAAAAAAGCAGTGTTTACCAAATGTCTAAACAAGGATTTACATGTGGGCACATTAGTTTCCCAGAGTAAGTGACATATAAGAGTTGGGTAAACTGGCATTGGCCACCTTTTTTTTTTTTTTAAGCGAGGTTGTTGGGGGAGGTGAGAGGAAGGAAGGAGGAGAGAGACAAACTCTTAAGCAGGCTTCATGTCCATAGAGAGCATGAGGCAGGGCTTGATCTTACAACCCTGAGATCATGACCTGAGCCAAAAGCAAGAGTCAGGCCCTTAACCTTCTGAGCCGCCCAGGCACCCCAACATTGGCCAGCTTTTAGACCTACAATTTATATTAGTTTGAGGGTAGGCAGGAAATAAGATGTAAATTAAAGATATAATAATTCATTCTAGTTATGAAAATTATCAGTGAAAACATCTTATACTGTAAAAATATATACATAGGGGTATATGCAGCTATGTGTGTATGTATGTACGTGTGTATACACACATAGAGACACAGAACACAGATGAGCTCCAAGAAATCTACATAGCACAAAGCATTTTTAAGTGTTAACAATTTCCTTTTTAATAATAACCTGAAAAACACAGTACTGAATTTGACTACCTTGAGGGGCGATGGTGCTATTCATATCCAGCAGGCTATGAGATACTGAAGTTATAAAAGACCAGTTGTATCTACAAGGACAACAAAATGACTAGCCAATTTAGCACACTGGTCATATCTGGAAAATAACTGTAAATTTAGTGAGCTAAAATAAAAATGAAAGAACATTTGTGCCAGTTATTTAATGGTCTGATTTCTGTCAAAGTGGCAGTTCTCTGGAGAAAGTCAAATAAGGTATTCTGGGATAACATCATTGATACCAACTTGTTCCTTTGCTATTTGGGTCTTTTCACAAAAGTGTGGCACAAAATTTTTTTTTCTTAATTTTTATTTATTTTTTTGACAGACAGAGATCACAAGTAGGCAGAGAAGCAGGCAGAGAGAGAGAAGGAAGCGGGCTCCCCTCCCAGAGAGCCCAATGCAGGGCTCGATCCCAGGAGCCTGGGATCATGACCTGAGCCAAAGGCAGAGGCTTTAACCCACTGAGCCACCCAGGCGCCCCACAAAAATGTCTCTTTAAAAATCTCTGCTTTATAAGCTCTCTGATTGCTTGGTTTGCTGGCAAGTGGGAAGTATTTACATTTTACGTTTGTCAGTCTTCTACTATAATGAATTATAATACTTGAAAACCAAGGGGACAGAAAAAGAAGTCAAATCAGTTAGCTATTTTAATATTTACTCCTGGCTGAAATAAAGTACTAAATGTATTTCTGATCTTGAATTGCCAAATTTATCTTTGGAGAAAGGACAAAACAAAAAGAAGTGTTCTCAGTCCAATTTAAACTTGTTATTTAGTGATAGCATGTGAGAGTGGGCCTTGTTTCCCATTTTGAAAGAGCCTCTGAGAAAAACTGTTGATTTGGGGTTTATGGAGACAGTTAAAGGCTGTTGTCATCTTTAATTTTGGGGAAGGTGAGCAAACACAAGCTATTATTTCTTTCTTTCTTTTTTTTTTTTTCTTCTTCATCCTGATTTTTATTATCTTCTTCCCCATGAAAATCATGTAAATTGTGCTGTGGAGAAATAGATAATGATTTAGGCCGGTGCTTATCAAATGTGCATAGGAATCACCTGGGGATCTTGTTAAACTACAGATCTAGATTCAGAAGGTCTGGGGTGGAGTTTCAGATTCTACATTGCTAAGGAGCTCCTAGACTGTGCCTGTGCTGCTTGTCTAAGGACTACACATGCTGAATAGAAAGAGTCTGTAGGATTTACACTTAACTCAGGTAGCAGGATCTTATGTTTACACACACTGTGCTGGGGGTTGAGTTCTACTCCTCAGCCTGGAAACTGTACTGTCCTTTCCAAGGATAGCACATTATCATCACTGATCCATGCAAGGCTCCTTTTGCTTTATTTGCCAGCATTATTATTTTTTTTTACCTTATTTCACTTCTTGATGCATTAATCTGAAGATCCCCATGTCTAAGATTTCTGGTTTCTGTAGGCTTATCTTTTTTGATATTCTTTGGGTGATCGATGCTTGGGTGTATGCACTTCTTCAGCTGAGTTTAGAAGAATTCCATCTTGCCATACAAAAAGAGCAGCTGGCAGGTAATAGAGTGTTCCTGCTTTCTTTAGACACCTAACCAGTTATGATTGAAGGGGGCATCAACACTTTGAAAAAGCACAATGAAAAGCCTACTAAATATGTGTGATTAGAAAACTTCTCATTTATTTTTTAACCTAATTTCTTCTAAGTTTCATCCACTGTGGTTCAGGCTGTCAGCCTCTAAGGTAATACCCTTTTTATTTCATGATGTCTGAGTAATGAAGGCCATTCGGTGTCACCTTGGTTATTCAAGTATAGTAGATGGGATGACAGTCCTGTGGAGTGAAATTGTTTATACATTACATTTCACAGAGGGTCAGTGATGAAGTCAAAATTGGGCCTCTGTGTCCTGTTTCCTCTTTCCACTACATGCATGCAGCCTTGTGTCCGGGAATTGGATTACTGATGGCATTGATTGATTTGGATCTTTATTTGGATCGCAACAAGTGCATAAAGCAAAGAGAGAACTATCTGTCTACTAAAAACAAAAACAAAAACAAAAAGTTATTGTCAGTCTTTAGTAGGCATAAGCAATGAGCAGGGCATGGTATCTATGTTATAATCTAAAAGTTGGAGTGCTGTGGTGCCTGGGTGACCCAGCTGGTTAAGTGTCTCCCTTCGGTTCAGGTCATGATTCTTGGGTCCTGGGATTGAGTCCCACATCTTGCTCCCTGCTCAACAGGGAGTCTATTTTTCCTTCTCCCTCTGCCCATCCCGTGCTTGCCCTCTCTCCCCCGCTCAAAACAATAAAATCTTTAAAAAAATAAAAATAAAAGTTATTTTAATGTCAACATCTTTTCTGTATGGTGCCCTTTCCATTAGGTACACAATCTGCCTGATTTTCAACACATACCTTATAGTTAGTTCATAAATGTGTTTTAAAATATAAATGAATAAAAATGGTATATGTATTTGCTCTTATTCAAAGGCTCTTAGTAATGCAAGAAAATAAAAGTCTCAGCTTTTCTTCAATAAATGAGTTAAAAAATAACATTTATCCATAATTTAATCTTAGTATACTAAGATTATCTGCTCTCAAAAGTGAACTGTTTGGCAAACTTCCATTAAGCTGAAGGTGAAAAATTAATGAACCATTTCAGATATTTCAAAACTAATGCAAGTCTATTAGTCATTCAGAAAGAAAAAAAGCGAAGATTTAAATAATTCAATTAGGGTTTAGGGTTCACTCATATTTAACTCTTAAATATATTGTTTCATATGTCTGATAGAGAATTATAGAAAACAAATGCAGTTATTGATTGTTTCATTAACAGATAAATACATCTCAGATTATTTTATTTATGGAGATAGTCTTTTTTTTTCCTCACACAAAAGATAATTTTACAGCAAGGCTAACCAGTGAGTTGATAGGGATAGATGGGTTTTGAAAGTCTATGTAATATGTCCGCTGTGGAGGGCAGCGAGCTGGAGAAAAGGCACAAATGTATAGCAAGCGCAGGATAAATAAAATTATAATTTATTCTTTAGTTGTACCCTTGTTCCATCTTCAAGGCACTCAGAAAACCAGTGAGATAGTGGCATTGAAACTATTTTTCAAAGAACTGCTGATCCTGCTGTGTTCCCGTCCTTGTGCTTGGCATTGTGTGTTATGCAGTGATGGAGAAGACTTGGTTTTTGTCTTCAAGGAATTTAGAGTTTAAAGAGGAGAAACAAGGTGCTAAAGTGATAAGTCTGAAATGTAATGATAATGTTAATTAGAAATGACAAACACTACAAAAAAGCACAGAAATATCACATAGAGAGAAGAGGGCAACAGAGAAAGCTTCTTGTAGAGGGTGACTTTTGAGTTGGGTTTTGGAGGAAGTGTGAAGTTCAGACAGTGTGATGCATGTGAATAGCTAGTAAAGGGAAGGGACGGCTTTTGCAACAACATGGAAGGCATACTTTGCAGACTATGTGGGGGAACAGCTTATGTGTTAGCATAAAATGTATGGAGATGAACAGTAGGAAATAACCTTCACAATACAAGGTCTGAGATTGTGAAGAGCCTTGAATGGCAAACCAGAGTCCGCCATTGGATGGGGAGGGGTGAGATCATGCAGCATTTTAAGAAGTTTCATTTTGTGTTGGTAACATATCAGGACCTAACAACCATGAAAAGATCAAAATAACAGATTGCACATTTCTCATAAATACTATCTCACTGTCCCATATACACTAGAGCTCCTGTAGGTAATGGCTGACAGAGAAAATCCATTCTGTAGTAGAAAATCAATCTTCTCAGAATAAGAGGGCTATATCGAAGCTTTGCAGCTGGTGCGTTGAGGGACACCATCTATGCCATGAGATATTAACCACTATGGCTCCGGGTGCAACCTGGAGCAGCAGAGACTCAGGGCTTGTCACCTGAGGCTGACAACAGCTTCCTTGAGGTGTGAAAATTCTCTTCAGTTTTTCTCAGTGAGCTGAATGGCATCTTGTGCTGTGTGAGCCCTGCAGGGCCTGGCTTGGGGGCATGCAATGTCTACCGTTGCACAGGCCCCCACTCAGAAGGGCCCACCCTTGATTTAATGCGCTGCTGTTACTGTCTTGAAATTCCTCTTTTTGAACCGGAAGCCCCACATTGTCATTTTGCTCTGGGCCCTGCAAATTATACGGCCACTCTTTGTCCTATGACATGAAAATGGCTAGGAAGCAATGAACAACACTGTGGTCAAAATGTGCTGTCATATATCCATATAAAAGAGGTTACTGGATTATGCAACCAGCGCCATGCTTACATAACAGAACTGATCCTGAGCTTAAATCTTTATTATTCTTTCTTCAAGCTATAACTGCTATGGCTGCCATAGGCTCAAGCTAAATATCTTTTTTTTTTTTAGCCTTGTGGTTTTCCAGATGATAAATTAAGGAAACACTCTGTAACATATTTTCTCATTTATAATCTGCCTCCTGGAGCCTGGATACCAGTCTGGTTGAGCTCTGCACCCCCTGCAGTCCTATCAAATTAAATTCTGAGAAAACCTTCGGCAATCATTTTCCCTAGTAAAAGTTCTGAAAAATAAAGCTCTGTGTTCACAGACGTTTTGGCTGCTTGAGAGAGTCATTCCATTGTGTATTTCCTCTCTGAGTCAGTATAAATATATCAACTGAATACGTATTTTTTTAGTTCTTAAGCACAGTTTGGTTTATTCTCTCCATCCTCTTTACTCTGAGTACTTACGGATTTTTCTTTTACTTCTGTTACATAGTTTTCTCTCCTTATTTTTATTTAACTTTTGTCTTTCTCCAAGTTAGAAATGAATATATTCAAATAATTCTACAAAGTTAGTTTACAAAAATCTCATCTTCTCCCCTCCTTCCCTATACTTTCTCTTTCTTCTTTCTCCCAAAGGCAAACGCTCAATTTCTTTCAGTACTTTTAGTCATTCGCTACATTTTATATTTACCTCTCATTCTCTCAAAAGCAGGTTTATGAGTTGAATTCATTTTTTTCAGATTTATTTATTACCACTATGGAAGATAAAGATTTAGTTTGCTTTCACACGTCTCCATGGGTTATCACCCCTGATTTGTCTCTTTTTTTTTTCCCCAAGAGTATCATTTTGTGTGTGTATGTGTGTGTGTATGTGTGTGTGAGTCATTATTTATATTATTATGACTATGTAAGTGTTATTCACATTGTATGATTACATTTCTTTCTTGAACAATTTTTTGCTCCCTCTGAAGCTAAAAGTTGTCTACTGGGTAGATTGAGTTGATTTTTAAATTCTGTATAAAGATGGGGTTTATTGATTGATGGACTTTAATATAAGATGTCTCTGGTGAGGTGTTTTATTGGTAAGCTTCCAGATTTTCAGTATTTTTATATAGTCTTCATTGACCTGGTCATATTCACTACAAGTGAACTTCCTATTGCCCTACCTAGAAGGAAGGATTTTGGGCACCAACACAGTAAAACATTTGATGAGTCTATGCAATTATAAGACCATCCCATTTTAAATATGAGATACCCCCACCTTCACTGTGTCTGGTGTCTCCCTCCTATTCAGCATTTCCTCACACTTTTCTAAGGGAGTGGGGGGAAGAATAGGCACTCTTTGAATGAAGGCATGGATGACCACTTCAGGAGGAGAGAGACCTTCACAATCAGAGTTTCATCAAATTTTCCTGTTTCCCCCCTCCTGTACCCACTTTTTTTTTAAGGTTTTATTTATTTATTAGAGAGAGAGATCATGAGCAGTGGGGAAAGATACAGGGAGAAGCAGACTCCCTGCTGAGCAGGGACACAACGCCTCCTCCCCAATGTGGGACTTGATCCCAGGTCTCTGGGATCATGACCTGAGTCGAAGGCAGGCACATGACCAACTTAGCCACCCAGGTGCCCTCCTTTACCCATATTTTAATAGGTGCTGTGGCCAATTCCTAAGCCTTTCTGGGTTCTGTGGTACAAACTGCATTGCTTCTAACCTTACCCTCTGCTTGCTTATGTTTTGGTCTCTTTGGGTCTGTTACATCAGTTGACACTTACATATCTGCTTTCTGGCTTTTAGAATCTTATTGTTATTGTCCCTTCTCTTGGTCAGCCCCTGTGGATTTACACTTTTCTATTCCTTTGTTGTCATTCCAGTGGAGTCCTGTGGGAGAATGGAAGGAGATGTGTGTGTATAATCTGCCATCATTCACTAGGATACATAATAGTATTTGGACTGAAGTACCTCAGATCATCTTTAATAAGTAGAGTATAACTAAGGAATAAACAGATGAACTCAGATAAGCATATGGTTCATATTTTAAATACTCACTACAAAAAATGTCTCTTGAAGTGTTTTTAGTTTCTGTTGGCTAAGGATTCTGTTCCCTTCTCTTTTTGATCCAGATGGAAGCTTTAGACAAAACCGATCAAACCTCACATCTCTGCTAGTTCAGCCCATCTCGGCATCTCTCGTTGAGAAACTGATCTCTTCTCCAAACAGCAGAACCAAAAACGGTGTCTGTAGCCCTCTAGAACTTCCAAATAATGGTAAAGTATTTCATGTCTTTCTGTGTATTGTATAGTTTTTGTAAGGACCGTGATCATTTTCTTTTTTTTTTTTAAAGATTTTATTTATTTATTTGACAGACAGAAATCACAAGGAGGCAGTGAGGCAGGCACAGAGAGAGAGGAGGAAACAGGCTCCCCGTCGAGCAGAGAGCCCGATGCGGGGCTCAATCCCAGGACCCCAGGATCATGACCCGAGCTGAAGGCAGAGGCTTTTAACACACTGAGCCACCCAGGCGCCCCCATTTTTAATCTCTTAAATTGGTATGTTTAGAATTATTCCTTAAAAAAAAGAAGCACATTTATTTTTTTATGAGATGAGCATTTATTTCTCATCTGTGGCTCTTTATGGGACATTTTTGGAAAGTAATTCTGATAAAGACTGAGAGTTGATCAAACTGAGGAATTTTTTAAAAAGGGAGAAGCAGAAAGCTTTTGAAACTGTAGCAAAGGAAAGCAGCTTTACAAATAAAGCATTTTGTACATTCACGAAAATCTGCTTAACAGAGCTTCCTCGTTTCAGCTTCAGCAGTCTGCTTGGCTGCCAAGATTCAGTGGATAGCAGTCAGCTATCCGGGGTATGAAGTCTTTTAGTAGAAAGCATTAAAGCCTAATTCCTGTGATTGACTAAAAAATCCCTGTGTCTTTACGCATCATCGCCTGAGAGATGCCTCTTGCACCACTGAGCGGTTTGCCTGGCCTTGTTGGAACACACGGGATAAAACTGAAGTAGTAAAGCTGCCTGTGGTGGGGTGCAAGCCACAGGCTGCATCTTACGTCTGCCCCCAGCTGCAGCATTAGAGTCCTGATGAACAGATGCTCTTTACATACTGTTCAATTTGGACCTAGTCATTGTAAAATTCAACTGAGGACTCTGTTTCTGCATCCACACCTGGAGGCTCTACAACTCAGGTTTTATCTCTTCCGCTTTTCTCTTGACAACAAAAGCATTAAAAAAAAAAGAAATGTTCTGAAGACACCTAAGAAGAAACCCCAAACCTGAATATATACAGGATTGCCCTCTGTTAGGCATGCATACTTTTCAAAGCCCAATCAATTGAGTGCCTCCTAAACTGATTATTGATTGAGCCACTAGGATATATGGAAAACACTGATAAGCCTCGGTCCTCAAAGCTTGAAAGAAGTCTTTGAGGAGCTTTTTGTTTTGTTTTGTCTTATTGTCTTTTATTTTGAGCCCTACAAATTGATCGTGGACTCTTAAAATATGTGAAGAATGCTATTATAATACTTTAGTTGTAAGGAAAGCTCTGGACTTCTAAGAGACCAGATTTAATTAACTGATTAATTCAATAAGTATTCAGAGCCCCTGATGTGGTCCAGCCCCTGTCCTGCCCTCAGTAAGCTGATAGTCCGAGTAATGGCTCCATGACTGCTCATAGAGCATCATACAGCTGCTATTTCTGGATCTACAGAAGGCTATCTAACCTAGTATCTCAGGTTGACCTGAGAATCAAGTTATGATGTATGTTTCAGTACTTTTGCATACTGTAAGATGTTATATTAGCAATTGTCTTTCTAACCAAAGAATTTTATCAGTTTCCTCCATGGTATATTAAATATCTGCATAATAATGTTATAGCTAAGCAAAATGACACTCCATAGCTATATCTTTACAGTAAGTTACAAAATGTATAAAGCTTAGAAGAAAAAAATCAGATGTTCACTGAAACCTCTTTTTACAACCCCATTGTTAAAAAAAGCAACAAGAGGGGCGCCTGGGCGGCTCAGTGGGTTAAGACTCTGCCTTCAGCTTAGGTCATGATCGAGCCCCACATCGGGCTCTCTGCTCGGTGGGGAGCCTGCTTCCCCCTCTCTCTTTGCCTGCCTCTCTGCCTACTTGTGATCTCTGTCTGTCAAATAAATAAAAATCTTTTTTTTTTTAATACAACAAGATAGTCCTGCTTTTGTAAGGAATTATGCCATATCAAATTTTCCTCATGGATATAGTAGCTATTATTGTTTTAAGAAAAATTTGTAGATGTAGGTATTTCATGTTTAACAGGCACTCCTTTCATCATCTTTTTAAGTACAGGGTATTCCATTTAGATTTCCCAAATAGTGATGGAGCAGTCTGAGTTGTTAAATTTAAATGAATTTTAAATGTAGGGTAACAGGCCTCTACCCCTAATGTTTTGGATAATAATACTTATGATAGCCAAGATAAATTAATTAACTTTTTAAGTTTTCTCATAAACACATAAATACATTATTTGCTCATTCTGATATATATCTGGATGGGACATGGAAAGGATACAGAATGAAATGCTATGTTTTGGAGCAATAAGAGCAATGCTTATAGTTTATAGAATAAAATAATAATTTAAAACATATTATAGTTATATCTTATTGTGGAATTTTCTTTGTCTTGAGCCTCAGTGTAGGAAAATCTTCACAAAGAAGCAAGAGTACATTAAAAATACGTGTACAAATCAACTAATTATTAATTTTACCCATTTAATCCTTTGTATATAACAAATCCAAATTCTTTATCATCCAGACAAGAGTATAGTGGAATTTTAAGATCCATTTGCCCCTCCCCCTCTTTGAACTGTTGCCAACACTTCCCAGTAGTATGAATATGTTTGGCCACATCCCAAGCTCTAGAAATAGATCCTCATTAGCTCAAGTCTATTGGCATATCACAAGGATGATCTTGGCCAAACAATGCCAAGACTTGATTTCTGGAATTTACTTGAGCAGTGACTCACTTTAACACTATAGTTGAAAGAAAAAGCCTTTAGCCTTTTTGGTAACTTCTTTGGGACCTTGAGAGTATAGCCTACCTGAAAATGGACCAATACAAAAAGGTACAAGTGAATAATGGGTGAGGGGGTGGATAGAAAATAGATAGAAAATGTC
>RCUC01108434.1:0-25626 GCA_003697995.1 Taxidea taxus jeffersonii
GGAAGGGCAGGGGGGAGAGAGAGTCTCAGTCTCACGACCCTGAGATCAGGACCTGAGCCAAAATCAAGAGTCAGATGCCCAACCTATTGAGCCATCCAGGTGCCCCATAAGTATATTTTTAAATATACAAGAATGTCTGTTATTTTTCCACCACTCATTTTACTGGATTATTGGATCAAATATAAATGTGTGCCCTGTGAGAAAAACATCTGTTTGTATTTGGGTTAATAAAATATTGGCAGCAAACCCTGAGAGTAAACCTGTTACTACCACATGAGGTCTTTCCAGGGAACTTACACCATTGAGACTGGCCAGAACTGCTTTGTTCAAAGTATCTACCTTTGATAAAAGGTGATTTCATACAAGGAATAGAGAAAAATGTAGACTTGGCATCCATTAATTAAGACTGTTTGGTAATATTTTCTATTTTAAAAGGTGTAGATTGCACCTTTTGAAGATTGCACTCTTCTGCTCTCTGGCAGCCACTGAAAAAGCCATAGCAGTGTACAAAGATTGGAATCCTTGGATTGGAATCCAAGGGAGATCACTGGGTAGGACGCAGTCTTGCAACACCTAGGATGGTGTAGGATCTGAGACATGATTCCTTAAGAAGATGCCATGTGCTTCGAGAGAAGTGTTGGTATAAAAAACAGGGCACTCTGAATAAGTCTAATTTATGTTTCTAGAAGTGATATTTTACTCCCATGTCAAAACTTTACAGCACCTGAGAAAATAAGTAGGAATGTCGTTGTGGTTATGAACTTTAAGTGAATGATGACAATTTTGAGATACGTGCCAAAGTGGGATAGTCCTCATTTTCCTCATTCCTCTTAAGGTAGTGGTCTGGACTTGTTCATGTTTAAAACCTGTAGCAGAGGGCCTATTGGAGCCTCCCCCTCTGAAAGAGGTGAGAGTTCCCTTTGTTTCCTCCCGGCGGTGGGAGTTACTCTGGAGCTATACAGCTTCCGACCAGTAGATGGCAGACGGCGTCAGGCTCGTGGACACTTGCAGCCTGGGAAAGCCATCTTTTTTCTACCAACAAATTCTGAGCTTTAGTTAGAAATATAAGCGTGATTATTTTAGTTATTAGATATTGTGCTTGCTAATTTGGCTCCGTCTTTTTAAGATGTCTAGCTTACCTGCGGTAGAAACAAAACTAAATACAGCTCAGACATCATTTCGCTCATTTCTTAAACCGGAAATGGACTTGTGTGGGGCAGTTTTGGGAGCCTCATAGGGTGCTGTGGGATGAACAACAGGACAGGTGGAGGATAGACTCCTGGAAGAAGAGAATGAGAACACCATCCCTGTGTGTTCTGAGAATGGAAGCTGATGATCAATACAACCTACTCCACCCCCCTTGCCCATAACCAAGATGCCTGGAATTGGAGCAGTTTCCTAGGATGCCTGTGGCAGGAGTATAGCTAAAGAGAGCTGAAAGTATCATTTCAGGTTTTGACAGCAGATTGTTTCCACACTTACCAAGCAGAATTCAACTTCAGCTCCTTGTTTTCAGTTTAGCACCTTGGCCCCGCCTTCCTCCAGCCCTGGTTAACCCTGAGCCCAGAACTTCAACAAAGAGCAAAAGTCTAAGTCTTCTCACGGGAGAGGGGAGAGAATAGGAAGGGTGAAAATATGAATGCCTGGCTGCATAGGGGTGGATGAGGGAACCTAGATGTCTACCTTCTAAAGATCTTCAACAAAAATGTGTTTCAGCCTCATGCTTCACCTTCACTCTCTGCAGTACTCAGTGATTCTAAGGCCTGAATCTTTCTGGGGCTCTTATGAAAACACTGTTCATTTAAAATAAATTCACTTTAACAGATATCTGCCATTCCATTATGTCCCTGCAAATGTAGACATGTTTGTGGTTTCCTACACTGTGAGTTTTACTACCTAGGTAAGAATTTCCCAGCATTCCTTGCAGCCAGAGAGCAGGCATGCAACCTAAGATCCATCAATTAAACATACCCATATGAAACTCTGACTTGGAAGTCAGCAACAGGAGGGAACAGATTGGGTTCTGAACACTGTGCATTCAGTAAGTGATGGTGGCAGCAGCAGGCCCATCAGGTCACTTCTGTGTGAGGTTCTGAGCTGAGTTCCTTGGAGTTGAGTCTTGAGTTTCTTTTTATCCAGATCTCCCAATGAATCTTAATAAATAACTCTTAAATTCGGCTTAAACCAGCATGAATGGATTTTACAGTTTGCA
This sequence comes from Taxidea taxus jeffersonii, assembly GCA_003697995.1. Lineage (NCBI taxonomy): Eukaryota > Metazoa > Chordata > Mammalia > Carnivora > Mustelidae > Taxidea > Taxidea taxus. Next base: position 2,213 of record RCUC01108434.1, read on the forward strand.
ATTTAAAAAGAAAGAAAGAAGGAAGGAAACAGAAAAGAAAAAAACTAATAAACAAATTTGGTCAGTGAAAGTAGGGTAAATCTGAAATGTGAAATTGGATTTGGGGATGGGGCTTGCAGTTGGGTAGAGGTGAGGTATCTTTTGTTGTGCACCAAGTACTAAAGTTAGTCAATACTGCTTTCCTGGAAGAGGTGGGTGCTCTCTGACTGTGGTGACAACCTAAGGTGGAGAAAAGCCCCAAGATCTGGAGTTTTGAAAGGCTGATAAAGACAACCGCTTCTTACTCCCCAAAGAAGCACCTTGAAACAGTGACTTCAAAGTAGTAGCCTTAGCGTTCCTTAAGAGTTCTCTGTGAGATACCTTTTTTAGACCCATTGGAAAATTCTAGGTTCAGAAAATTCTAGGTTCACCATGAGAAGTTATGATTTCAAATTGTCTCAAAGCAGTGGGCATTGAAGAAGGACTAGGAAAGGACAGATCACTAATGTCAAAAGTAAAGAGAGGGAATCTTCCCATTTAAAGACTGGCCACATAGACTCTTTGGTCCTGTCTGCCTACACATGCAGTTGACAGGAAGCAAATAGAAGGGAAGCTAACTAAGTTTTTTAAGGAGACCTATTTTTTTTTTTTTTAAAGATTTTATTTATTTGTCAGAGAGGGAGAGAGAGAGAGAGAACGAGCACAGGCAGAGTGACCTGCAGAGGCAGAGGGAGAAGCAGGCTTCCTGCTGAGCAAGGAGCCCGATGTGGGACTCGATTCCAGGACGCTGGGATCATGACCTGAGCCGAAGGCAGCTGCTTAAACAACTGAGCCACCCAGGCGCCCCAAGGAGACCTATTGTTAAAGACACCTCAAGCCTACCTGGCAACCACTTATGATTTGATCCTTAAAACAAATCCTAGGCCACTAGATCTACACTAGCATGAGTAATGAAAGTTGTGTATTCTCCAAGAAATCTAGATTGTTTATTACCCACAACGGATGAATTCATATAGGATAATTTGCTGCCAGAGGGCAGCTTCTGGAATCACCAAACAAATAAACGTCTGAGCTGGATGTCACTGATATCCTTATTCAGCAGGACTTGTTATTTGCTGTTACTTAATGACTACTTCTGTTTTTTAAACTGTAAATTTTACAAATCTTGGTTGTCCTGTTTCTGCTCCACTATTTTCTTTTTTTTTTTTTTGCTCCACTATTTTCTAATGGGTGTGTTGAGAGATGATTTGTCTTAGAGCTTTGGGGTTTCAATAAACAACAGTTTCAAAAATCAATATTTCTAGAAGCCTTTACTATTTAAAATAGAAGACTCTTCAGAGGAGGAAAGATTGTAATGAGAAGGAATGTGTTCTGGACTCAAAATATTATTCAGATATCTCAGCAAGGATGGAGATCTTGAACAGTTTCCAGATACCAAGAAGAATCATTATGTTACCCTCCTTCTCATCTGTTGGATTTTTTTTTTCTTATTTTTACATGTGGTTAATGAAGTGGGAGAGGAAAAGTGGCCAAGGAAGGATTAAGGTGGGTGTGTTGATTAGATGTCCTTATAATGACTTCCTACCTGGACTCTTATCAAAATGACTCCACCCTTCTCCTTCTCAACTGAAAGCTTGTGGTGCGGTCAGTCTAGATGTCAGCTGAGGTACTAGTGAAAGTGGCTCAAACCCCTTCGCAGTTGTGGAGAAGTTTGGAGTAGGCTGTCAATGGGCTGGGGGTGAAGGAGGAGGAGTCTATGGCTTTTCCAAATCAGCCCCAAATCAGGGTTTATACTTCCACTGATCATTTTCCTACCCTCAGGTGCTATCTTATCTTTTGGTTCCCTTTATTTCTACCCAACCTCATGAAATAAATAAATAAACAAAATAAATAAACAAAACCATGAGCTTTGTGTGTAGCAGGAGGTTGAAGGAAGCTGGGGAGGTCTTTGTGTTATGGTAATGAAGTAACTTAAAAACCTCTAAAGTAACTAAAAATCTCAGCATTCTCAAGGTGAGAAAGATTCTTGGCCACCTCTACTGACACATGTTCTAATACCACCACCAATTGTTTCCCATTGTTTCTTGGGTCCTTCCTCTCTTCTCTTCTTGCTTGTTTTTCAGGAGTAATAATCTCAGCCAAACCCTACTAACTGTGGCCAGATTTGAATGCAGAACAATTTGGTTTTTACTCTATTCTTCCCTCTACTTCCAGACTCTGGATCTACTTTGTCTTTTATACTCAGTTACCTATGCAGGTATTATAATAAAGACTCCCTAAGAAGTCAGAATTCTTCTCCCTAAGAAGAATTCTGAAGTAGTTTTTGATTGTCCATTAGTCCTGTTACATACAGTGCAGAAAATTAGTTGCTTTGCGTTTTTTTCTTTGTTTAGTTTTGTTTTCAGCTTTTACTTATTGTTATAATGGCTGTTGTTTTGGCAAAAATACTCATAAAAAACTTCAGCAAACTCAGAAAAGTGCAGAGAAGTAAAAAAAAATCTGTAGCATCCCAAACTCGATACCTTTTAAGGAAAGTCCCTATTTCTCCCATGTCTCCTTCATGTACTTCAACCTCCCCTCTCTAAGCAAAGGACCAGTGGCTTGACTTTTTAGGGCCATCTCACTCAACTGTAGATAAATACAGATCCTATTTGAGATCCAAGGAGGCATCTGTCAGCATTAAGCATCTCCCTCATCTCCATCCATGCCCACAATATTTGGCAGGTGTTCTTCATAGTTTGTGGTTTGGGACTGTAGTTGTTTCCTTGTTTCATTCATGATGGGGAGATTTTTCCTTCTATTTTTGTTCCATTTGTTGTTTTCATTTGAGTTTTAGGAAGAGGAATGGCATAAATATTTTTCACTCACTTGCCTTTAACAAGAAGAGGTACTTTTAAAAAATAATTGTGTGTCTGCCTTTAATTTTGTACTTCAAGAAAAAGTTAAGGGAAGAATGTATACAAAATTTTGTTAATCCTCAGTTTGCTAGATGCCTGATAAAGAGGAGCTTTCCTGAATGGCAGTCAGCTCTGTTCTGAAGATGTCCTTCTTATGGCACTGGTACCCTAGTTAGAATTTTCCCAGGGAGAGGTGGTCTTGCTCCTTGGGAGCTATCACCATAGACTGCCCATGCTGTGAGAGTAGACCGCATGGTCCACCAGCTGCAGACACTTACACAGCACATGTAAGGAGGACAGAAGCCAGTGCCCAAAGACTGAGAGGAGGCATACCTCAGCTGTAGAACAGCAGGAGCCTGCAGAGAAAGACAATCTGCGAATTGCACATCCCTCCTCCTGCTCCATGAGGATCCATAAACCTCTCCAGTATCCAGACCCCATCTTGGGAAGAAGAGAGGAGGGGAGATCCTCAGAAGGCAAAGAATTGGCTCTGATGGGGAATTTCAACATCAAAATGAGAAAATTCATCCCCCTTCCCCTTTCTTTTCACCCTGAAAGAGAATGTTATGTAGCACATTTACTTCTGCCATCTGTAGGAATGAAAGTCTCAGAGCAAGATTAGATCAGTGATAGAAAACAGATAAGCTATGGCTTTTGTACATCAGATTTGTAAATCCTGAGCCTGGACCATCTGTGACTTTAGCTTCATCTTTCTGTAAGAGGCAGCCTGTTAGAAGGAAAATGGCATGGGGCTGGAGCTGACCTCCGTTTACTCCTTCCTGTGCTACTAACTAGCTACGTGGTGTTGGTTAGGCACCTCATCTTCTAGTTCTAAATTTCGTCAACTCTAATATGTGGGGGTTGGACCAGATCAGTGATTTTCAAATGTTTTTATTTCATCTATTAGCTGCACACTTTGGTTAAACAAAATCTTACTTTGATGGACAATATATAAAACAGATACAGTTGGGTTTTCTCTGGCAAAATAGAAAAGAGGTGTCTGGGACCATGTGCAATAGGGACTTCCCCAGAAGTCCCCCAATCTCCACTAAAAACTGTGATCTTTTTTTTTTTTTGTCTGTTTGTTTTGTTCTAATCCTCAATATATGTCCAAGGTCTGGAGTGGCTGTCAGCAGCATGAAGTAATCTGTTCTGTGGTCCGTGGGCATCTGAGGAAATTGGTGCTAATTTGTCCCTTTGGGGACAAGTCAATTATCTTCATGTTAAAAACCAAAAAATTCCCAGAACTTTATGGTGGTTGGAGGTTCTCTCATTTATGACTAAAAAAGAGAAAGCAAGCATGCAAGCTTGAGGTAATAGCCTCTGAACTAAAATGAACTAAATATGAACTAGAAATTGGTTACCCTTGTATGATTAACATGGTAGAGTCATGTCTAGGACCTAATAACATTTTAGTATTCCATCATCTTATTGAGCTCTGACAACACCCCAAGAAGTGGATATGATTCTTATTTCATAGATAAGAATCCTATAGCAGTTTAGGTAACTTACTGAAATATCACACAGAGAATCACCTTTCTTTCTTACTCTTTTTTATTTTTTTAACATTTACTGTCACAAATAAGATGTCCAAATATGCAGTTAACCAAAACCAAGGAACTTCTCATCCCACAGAACCTACCATTCGGTGACTCCCAGAGCTTTTTGCACATGAAATGGATAAGGAAAATGTTTGAGACAAACAATCTGAATTTTAAATACAGATCAAAGTCTTTCCAGCAGTGAAGAAAGCCTGTGGGTATTTCATGGAGGCTTACCAAGAAAGCAGGCATCTTCCCCTCCACTTCATGAACTTATATTTTAAGAAGCTCAGCCATTCCAGTCCATGCAGAAAAATACTCTCAAAAGAATATTTACAATGTGGATCTTATATTAAACATTTGGTTTTATATACTTAAATATTTATAAAAGCATATGTGGAATAAATTTTAGTCCACAAACTAGAGTGTGCAAAAGATATCAATTTCTTTATTTCTTTAAATCAGATCAGTTTTCTGACTCTCAGCCTCCATCTTTCCTCTAAAATGGCAAGAACATCGACCTCATCCTTGCTGGGACCACCTCTGTCCCTTCCCAAAATCACACCAGAACCCTAAAGGTTTCCTTAGAATGAGGACTGTTGAGGAAGGGATCTCCAGCCTTTCAAGGTACCACCGATATCAACACCATTAGGCCCACGGTGGTACACTGGATTTTGATGGCGCCATTTGGAGTTAGAGGACTTTGCAGAGGGTGCCTCCCGCTAGGCACACTAAGAAGCCACCTTCTCTGGCCATGGCAAGCTGCATGGTCATGTGACCTGTATAGTTTCACATTGCCCTGTGCTCAGGAGAACCCTGGATTTTTTTTTTTTTTTAATGCTACTGTTGCCATCTTGAAATTGGAACAAGGGGCTCCATGGTTTCATTTTGCAGTGGGCCCTGGAAATGGTAAAGCTGGTCCTGCCTGTTGCTTAATTACTACCCACTCTGCTCACTTTTTCAACTGGAACTGCAGTCCTCCTCCACCCCACCGGACAGAAGAGCTTCTCTCTCGACTCTCTGCCCCCATTCATCCCTCTCCTATTGTGGTTTGGGGCACTTATTTTTTCAATGGCTGTAGCTATTTACAAAAACAGCCTAACAAACAAAAACACAACAGGAAAAGCCAAAGGCATCAGGGGCTTCTACCTTTCAACCTGCAAGAATCCCCCCAAAGGAAAGTAATACAAAGGGATTGGTTCCTACTTGGGAAAAGGGAAATAGTAAAAGGAGAGAAAACAAATATGCGGGGAGAAAACCCACACCTTAATAATTCAGTGAATTATATTGTTACAGATAGCTGTCTTTTAATTCACTATAGGTTATTTTCATGATCTGTTCTGATGATTTTGGCCTATGAATTAGGTATTTAGAATAGAACCCCAACACATACTTCTGCACCCATCAAAAGCAAGGGCAGAGATCTAAGCTGGGTATTGCTGACCAGAGACATTCTGGCCCAAACTGGGATACTTTCGAAAGGGGCATCATTATTTATTACACCAGAGCAGTAAGAGTGAACTGGGACCGCCATGGGCAAACAGGGATTTGTGGTCACCTCATCTATAAGTAGCAAAGTCAGGACTTGAGCCCCAGGTCTGTGGGATTCTCACTGTTTTGGTATTAATTAGGACATTAATCTGCAACTAGCTCAATCAACGGCCATGAGTGGTTTCTCCCACGTCCATTCTGTTGTGGTCCTGTTGATATGGCCTGAGAAAGACTAGGTTTCCAACTGAAGAATTTTATTCATGAGAAGCCCAAGAACTGCATTCCTCAATTACAATTGGCCAGTCCTCCAGGCATGAATGAAGGAAGTTTCATCTTCAATATTTACTGAAAACAGACGCTGAAGTTTGAGAAGCAAATGTAGAGTGCTCATTCTAAAATCCTCTTTATATACATGTTAAATCAGTTTGTGGGAAAGAGACCACAGAGATTGTTTAAACATTCATCCTGATGACACAACTGTTCTAAAATATGCAGTTCCTCGTAGTTATATGGGGAATTAATTGCATATGGAGGAAGTCATCTTTTGAAACTGGATTAAAAGGAAATAGTTCATAAGTCAGTGATATCAACATGCACACCATTGTGCCTGGGACTCAGCTTCACCTTGTTTTTCTTATCTCAGCCACTGTCTGAAGACGTTGTTTTCTCGCTCAAGGCATCATGACTGAACTATGTAGCTCTGTGGAGAGAAAAAAAAAATCTGGGGCCAGAAGGGAAGAGATCTCACTTGGGTACAAGTGATGCTGCCGGGTGCCTCTTTCTGACCTTGGGTTCTGGAGTGCAGCTCCCTTCTCCATGTGGGTCCCTCAGTGGAGCACTCGAAGAGGAGGTCCCCGGTCCCCCTCCACCCTCGAATTCCATCAGCGCGATACAGCAAGTATTTGGGTGCAAGGTCCTGCCTCACCACACAGTGTGGTTTGATGTTCGGCCTTAAATGCATTACCCACAATTCTTCACAGGGTCTCTTGTTAACCACAAAGCAGTTGATAGCTATGTTTAGAGAGAAACAGCTCCTTATCTGTTGCACTCCAAGGGAAATCAGCAGTTTCCTAGAGATGGTCTTAGCTCTGCTCTGGGGCTCCGGTTTCTCTATGATACAATCAGCTGTCAACCGAAGCTACATAATGTGTAGAACTCCCCCGTTATGTCTTACTCATGGCAGTAATCACATTTTTAGTACATCTGTTGTTTTTAAATTTCCAGCCCCATTAATTCTCCCCTTCCCCCCACTTTTTTTTAAAGATACGAGGAGTTGAGAATACCCATATTCACTTTGAAGTACCCTCACTTAAATGAGTGATTTGAAAAAGAATCGAGACATGAGGCAATCCTGAAAATATGAATAAAAGAATATAAATATTTCTCCAGCCTCTCCAGTCTTCATTAAAATACTCAAGAGGAAGAAACTGGTTTGCCTTTCTATATTTAATTTGGACTCTAACCTCTTTGAAAACTTCAGCAATATGATTAATTTTAGCTTATCTTATGGAATGTCTCCCCACCTATAAATAAGTCTATTCATCTTCAAAAGAGCATAAATATGCCTCCCGCTTTAAAGCATTTTTTTAAAAATATCTCTTACATATAATTGTAATGAGATCTATTTTCAGGACAATAGCTAAGTATCAGTTACATTTCCATTATGCTCTATTAGTTTCATGGTTGGAAAACTTAAGTGCAAATAAGCTTCTTTGGATGAATATGAATACAATGTTAATCAGAGTAGCATGAATAATTCAAAGAGCAAAGAGACCCTGATATTTGATCTAGCAAGACCAAGAAGAACAAGAAAAGAAAAGAAGAAAAGGAGACAGAAGAAAGAGAGGGAGAGAAGAAAAAGAAGAGGAGGAAAGAGTAAGAACTTGGGAGTTTTTAATCTCAGGTAAAGTCTTAGAAAGTCCTTTTTTTTTACGTTTTTCAAATGTTACCCCACATAATGTTGGAAAGTTTGCGGAAGGTTGGAGGACAGGACAGGCATCAAAACCCCGCTTCTCTACCACTTTATTAGCTAAGTGTCTGATTCTCTACTGTTCTATCCCCCAGATTCCCTGGCTTATGTGAGGCGCATGGGGTCACGTGGGAAAGTGCTTTGTCTACACGAACACGCCAAACACAGCAGTGTTTAGGTGATGGCTTGAGGCTGCTGATGTTAAAACATATGTCTAGTGTGAAGTTATAGTCAAGCAGTTAATGGTACTTTTAACAACAATATGGGCTTGGTGATAAGGTGGCTCAGTGGGTTAGGGCCTCTGCCTTCGGCTCGGGTCATGGTCCCGGGGTCCTGGGATCGAGCCCCGCATCGGGCTCTCTGCTCGGCAGGGAGCCTGCTTCCTCCTCTCTCTCTCTGCCTGCCTCTCTGCCTACTTGTGGTCTCTCTCTCTGTCAAATAAATAAATAAAATCTTAAAAAAAAAAAATCTCTAAAAAAAAAAAATCAACCTGCTCTATGAGGGATTGCACACTCAGCTCTTAAAAATCATATTGCTACAGAAAAAAGTTCAGTATCTGGTATTTCTACCACAGTTCACTCCTTTTATTTGAATTCAAACCTTTAAAATGAAAACTTCCACATGGGAAATGAATTATCAATTTTTTTCCTTTCTAGGTCATCTCCCATTGGAAGAATGGACTTTCCCTCAGAAGACAAAGGACGTGCTTTTCTCGGGAGAAATATCTCCCCATTGATAAATAATGAGCAAACCCAGAACACTGAAAGAGCATTCCCGCCAGTAGCGTGAGCCGCGTCAGCACTAACCAGCTGGCCCCTGTCTGTTCTGCAGTCAAAGAAAATGGGAACTCAGCATGGATCCGAGTTCCCAAGGATGGGAGGATTCAATCTGCCAGGTGTGCGCATGGGCAGAATGCCTAACCCCAGGTCATTTTACAGAAAAACCTTGTTCAGACATGGCCAGCAAAGCTGTGGAAGCTCTAGGAAAGCAAGCAAGAGGCCCTTTCTGCAACTTGGTTACTCTCTGCAAGACCTCTCTGTGTTTTCTCCAGTTGGTAAACAAGTGTTCAGGGAACTAATTAAGAGTCATACAAGCCAAGTTAGAATGGCAGGTGGTTCAAGAGTTAAGATTTCTACCATTTATTAAATTGATGCAATTATTTCATGAATCAAATGTGCATTTAGAGGTACGAAAAATGTGGAAAACCAAGGTGGCAAGAGAGAGGATAGTGAATAGTTGTCCCCTTCTGCCCATTGGTTTCTATCTACACGATCTAGGAATTGGGATCATACTTATTAACACACTTTGCAGACACAGCTTTTGCATGTAATTATTGTGTAGAAAATCTTGGGCAATACACTTAGCTTTTGTCTAACCCAGAAAGATAAACTGGAATGAGAGTGGCTTTCTGGATAATTCGATCCAATGGAGTAATACCCTAGAGTCACCTGGTGATGTCAAGGTTCTTGCAGCTCATGCTTTGGAACCCAGTTACATGGGAGACCATGTTTGAACAATGTCCTTTAAGGAATTCAGTAACTAAACCCTGCTGGACAGGAGCCAAGACAAGCCTCTTTAATGCCAAATTCCACTCTAGTGGGTCATGTTATTGGATGGCTCAAATTAATTTGGGCAAGGAAAAAAGGGCCTCCTTTCCCTCAATAGTTGATTTTTTGTCTGAATTATCCAGATAATTGCTTCACTTTTCGACTTTCTTTTATCTTCATAGAGGAGAGAGGCAGCTTTGCTGATTTAGTTTTGTCTTTTGTTATAATAGAATCATTACCTGTCAATCTCAGAAATCACTCTCGTGAAAATGTGTAACTTTTGTATATATCAAAAAGAATGACCCAGTTCCAAATGGTTATTTATTCTTTTATAATATTTTTTCATTTTTTCTTGTGATTCATTTAGCAAACATTTACACAAAACAAAACAAAAGACACATTATCCTTCTGTATCACACCCATTTCTTCAGGAATCTCTAATCAGCAGAAATATCTTTAGAGTGCTATGAGGCAGGAGGAAAAGGTGACAAATTTTTAGAAAAGTTCTCCTGCAAAGGCTCTGTTTCTTTAAAAATGAAAAAGTTGAACTTGTGAAAGAAGTGTATTATTTGAAGCTGACATAGCACCTTTTGCTTGAAAAGATTTCAGGCATTAACATTTAATTCTAACAACTCTGCTCCCCCCAAATAAATTGCATCTCACTTTGAAGACTAGATAAGTGGAAGCCTTCCCCTTGTGTCTTTTCCTCCACTGGATGATCTTCTCAATCCAGGTCACTTGTCTTTTACTTACTCAATTTCCCAGGTTATCCTGTAGAATCTGAAAACAGAAGATAAGAGAACTATAGACAGAGTGGAGCATTTTTTCTGTGTCACCCCTCATTTCTGCTCTCTCCATACCCCTTCTCAAACTTAGCAGCCCATTTGAAAAAGAAAGCAGTCCATACTTCCAGGTAACCTGTATGTTATGTATCTCCTTTTCTTTAATGGTATTGATAATTGCTGTCTTACTTGTCTCTTGTCAGCAAAAACAACAATAACAAATGGATATCCCCTGCCGGATAAAAGAAGTTATGTTACCTAAGGATCAGAGAGGGGGAAGTTGCCTCCCCAGGGTGCCAAGATTCAGTGTTAGATTTGCTGATCATTTTGCATTCTTTAACTACCATCTGCAATGACCTGGTGGCAGTTGGGAATTGAAGGAAAAGGAGGGACAATTACAGTTATGTGACAATAAAGCTAGGAGGCTCACCCGCTACTTGCCTGGTTGTATTACGGTGTCATGAGTGACATCCACCCAACTCCAGCCCTTCAGAAAGGGTCAAGCAGAGGACAGAGAAGGTCATACACGGTTTAAGCATCAGAAGAGTAGATGGACTGGATGATCATAAATTATTTCTAAATCCTGAAGTTTATTTATTTTTGTTTATTGTTTTAGTTTCTCACCCCATGTGTGTGAGAGAGAAGGTAAACTATAATGCACATATAGGAAAGCACAAAGAGAAAACACCTATAAAATCACCATTTAGGTAAAAAAACAGAACATAGTCAGCACCTCAGAAGTCTTCTCGTGACCCTTACTAATCACATGTCCACTCTCCCCACTTTTATGGTAAACACCTTTTCTTTAATGATCTATCCTCTAAGTGTAGATGGATCTGTAAGCAATATGATTTGATTTGCCTGTGTTCTCAAGTTTATATAAACAGAGCCACGTTTTGCTATTTTCAACCTTATGTTTCTAAGATCGACTCATGTTGTTAGATATAGTTGTCCTTCACTCATTCTGTGGTTGGGCCCAGATAAGTTTTGGTAGTGAAAATTTAGGCAAGTCCTAAGCTCCCATGTCTTAGTACTTAATACTTCAGTAGGACTGATAACTACACGTTTAAGGTCCATTGCAGAGACTAGAATCCCCTGCAGCTAATTTAGACAGGTGGAGATTGACTGCAGATATTTTTTTTCTTAAGGCATGTAGGATCATTGGAAGGGCAGACAGAAGTCTTTGGGGTGAACTTTTGGTAACCTTCCTGTCCTCCCCCTGAGTGCTTCACAGTACTGGGCACCCAAGTAATGCCCACCACTCTATGATCAGGATCCTTCAGGCCTTGATCTTGAAACCACTGCAATTAGAAACTGTTTTGATTAAGAAAGTACCATGTTTATGAAACCATAAATGCTACAACCCAAGAACAATTCTGTGCCTGATACAAATGTCACCAGCAAAAATGGGCCTCTTTGTTTTTCTTCCTGATACTCATAGAAGGTTACTTTGGTTATGGCTAAACCTCTGCCAGCATTGCCAAGAAGGATCAGGTACTTCTCATGACATACTTGCCCAGCAGAAATAACAAAAGCAATGGGAAAGCATTTGGTTTGTAGAGCCTAAACACTTCTGGAATTTTACCTGGAGTACGTAGGAAAATGTCTTCTGCTTTCCAGCCTCTGTGATATAGGAAACGTCTTTACAACCATGGTCTTCACACAGAGGCTCAGGACCCATCATTCATTAATCATGAAAGCACTGGAAGAAGTGAAATAGAACAGAAAAGAAATTTCAGAGGGCATCAACTCCGTTTTGTGCAACAAACACACATTTATGTATGCTGGACTGCTCAAAAGATGATTTTCTTACTGTGGATTGAGTTAGAAAAGATGTTTAAAAGTCACCATACCAGAAGGGGAGTGAAAGAGATGTTGAGCGCTGATCCACCAGTATTGACCCCAGCTCCTATTATTGAACATGGATTAATACATATAGTTGACAATGGAACATTTGGCAAGTCTTGTTGGCCAGTGTCTTTGAACAGTCCACTCTGGAGCATCTTTGTGTCTGGATCATCCTTTCAGCCTGACTAAATCGGAGGCAAGAGACAATGCTGGAGGTTTGGATCTAGTCTTCTCCACAAATTCCTGAAGCTCAGTGGGAACAGCTCCAGGAAAGCTAGGGCTTGGTGCTCTGTGTATTGCAAATACCTGGCAGAGTGCTGTGATGGGGCCACACATGCTTGTGTCCACCTGCTCAGCCTTTGGAGTCATCCCACATGAGTCCTGCAGTGATCTCTCTGAGACACCAATCTGATTACTTCACTCTGTTTTAAAGCATGAAGTGGTAACCTTTGACTTAGAGCCATGATTCCCAAACTTCAGGTGTTTGTTAAAAATATGGATTCCTAGATCTTCTTCAAGGATTCAAATTTAATAGCTTTGGGATGGGGTCCAGGAATGTGTACTTTTAGAGGGAACCCTGGTGAATAAAAAACCAGACTCTTTAGCATGATCCAAGCAATTTGCCTCCACACCAACCTGGTCTCTTCTTTTCCAGTCTCTTCTTCTTCTTGCCCTACCATTAGTCTCCTTTCCCTGCTCTCTACCCTCTCCCTCTGTACATCATGAACTACTTCTGTGTCCTTTTACCTTACATTATCACATGCTGCTTCTTCTAACTGGAACATGCTGCTTATTCTCACTCTCATCATGTAATTCCCAAGCTCCTACTCACCTTAAAGAACCCAACTCCAATATTACCTCTCTAGGAAACCTTTTATATACTAATAAAGTTTACGTCCCTTTGGTACTCCATATATTTTATACTTACCTTCATTATAATACATTGTTGTAATCACATTGAATTGTAATTATTTATTGACATTGTTTTCCCCTGCTAAAACCAGGACATTATTAGATGTGAACATTTTGTCCTATGATTTTTGTATCTCTGCTGCCTATCACGTAGAAAAGTACCATAAATATTTACTGGATGAATGGAATGTGTATGGACGGATGGTTGGATAGATGGCTAAATGAGTAGATACAGTTTTTCTTTTGATATTGATCATCATTAGATATTGGGACTGTTACCACTAGAACAACCAATCTTCCATCAGGATAGCTGATACCTTTGGAAAATATATAACACATTATGTGTTAAGGCCAACTTCTATGGGATTCAGCACGAGGCATCTGTGGATGTCAAGGCTGGTGTGTAGAGGTTTGATTAGGAACCAGTTATTGGCACAGTCTTAAAATATCTTCCCACAAAAATCACCCAAGAATCCCCAAGAACTCCAAGCACAAGAAATACAAAATTATACCAAGACAGGGTTGCATGGGTGACTCAGTCAGTTAAGTGTCCAACTCTTGATGTAGGCACAGGTCATGATCTTATGGTCCTGGGATCGAACCCCAAGTCAGGCTCCTCGCTCAGTGTGGAGTCTTCTTGAGATTCTCTTTCTGCCACTCCCCCTGCTTACTTACTCTCACCCTCTCTCCCAAATAAATAAATAAATAAATAAATCTTCAAAAAATAAAATCTATACCAAGACATGCAATAATCAAATTTCTCAAAAGCAGTGATAAGTAGAAAATCTTACAAGCCGGTAGAGAAAAGCCATATGTTACATACAGAAAAATAAAGATAAGATAGTGAATCCCTCATCTGAAACTATGCAGACAAGAAGACAGTGGAAGCACATCCTTAAAATCCTGAAGGAAAAATGACTAACAGCCCAGAAATCTATACTCAATGAAATACTTTTTCAATCATACAAAAGCTGAAAGAATTTATCATCATTAGCATCTCAGTGTAAGAAATGTTAAAGGAAACCCTTCAAGTAGAAGGAAAATGTTACCAGATGAAAATGTGGATTTACTCAAAAGAATGTAGACACTACGGAAAAATACATAAGATTTATTTTGTTATTATTTATATTTCTTTTAAAAAATTTTACTATTTAAATGAAAATTAAAGCAATGTACTATGGGTTTTATGACCTATGCATAGGTAAAATGGATAAAAACAATATCATAAAGGCTAAGAAGACAGAGATGAAAGTGTATTATAGATCTGGATAATATGGGAACTTTTTCAACAACCCTATTCCAAGAATTTAAACAACACAGATGAAATGGATAAATTCCTTTAAAGACACAAACTGCTGAAGCTCACCAAAGAAGAAATATAGAACCCGCTTTGCACTGTATCTACTGAAAATTGAATTTATAGTTAAAAACCTTGTAGACGAAGAAAGAAAATTTAGAAAAAAAAACTAGTGACATCACAAATGAATTCCACCAAATATTTAGGAAATAGATAATACTAATTCTACACAAACTCTTCTAGAAAATTGAAGGGAACAAAATACTTCCCATCTTATTCTGTAAGCTCACTATTATCTTGATTCCAAAATCAAACAAAGACATTACAAAATAAGAAAACCACAGATCAATATTACACATGAACACAGATATTTATCACTTCATTTTGAAACCAAATTTTAGAAAATCAAATCCAAACATATATGAAAGGTATAATACATTATGACCAAGGGAGGTTTATTCCAAGAATGCAGGTATAGTTTGACATTCAAATTAATCTGTGTAAAGATTGCACTAACATATTTTTTTTAAAAAAGGAAAGAAAGAAAAGAAAAGAAAAACCGTATTCTCATCTGAATATATGCAAAAGTAGCATTTGACAAAATCCAACATCCATCCCTGATAGAAACTGACCAAAGTAGGAATAGAAGAGAATGTCTGCTCAATGTAATAAAGGGCATCTAAGAAAAACCTAGAGCTAACACAGTACTTAACATGAAAGACTAAATGTTTTCCACTTAAGTTCAGGAAGAAGAGAAAGATGTTTTTTTTCTTACTCCTATTCAACATTGTACTGGCAATTTAGACAGAGCAATAAGGCAAGAAAAATGGCATTTACCTTAGAAAGGAAGGAGAAAAATGTTTTTTGAAGAGTGTATGATTGTTATGCAGAAAACCTGATGCCATCTACAAAAAACTCCTAGAATAAGCACATTTAGCAAATTTGAAGGATAAAGGATCGAAAACAAAATCAATTGTGTTTCTATAAGTTAGTAATTGGAAATTGAAATAAAAAGTATTTGGAGTTGGGACGCCTGGGTGGCTCAGTTGGTTAAGCGGCTGCCTTTGGCTCAGATCATGATCCCAGAGTCCTGGGATCAAGTCCCACATTTGGGCTCCTTGCTCGGCAGGGAGCCTGCTTCTCCTTCTGCCTCTGCCTGCCACTCTGTCTGCCTGTGCTCGCTCCCTCTCTCTCTCTGACAAATAAATAAATAAATTAAAAAAAATATTTGGAGCAGCATTAAGTATAAAATACTTGGGGTTAAGTCTGACAAAAATTGGCAAGCCTCCTACACTGAAAACTACAAAACATATCTGAGGGAAATGAAGTAAGACCTAAATGAATGGAGAGATATACCTTTTTCATGGGCCTTGAGGTTCAATAGTATTAAGATGGCAATGTGTAGATTTCAATGTAATACCAATTAAAGTCCTAGCACATTTTTAAAAGGATAGAAATTAGAAAATCAATTCTAAAGTCCATATGGAAATGCAGATAACCTAGAATAACCAAAACATTTTTGGAAAAAGAACAGTGTTGAAGGGTTTACACCACCTTGTTATAGAAACTTACTGTAAAGTCTTTATATAAGTTCATGATAAAGTAATCAGGACACTGTGGCATTGGTGTAAATATAGACAAATAGAGCAATGGAACAGAATAGAAAGCATAAAAATAGATCACACATATAACAACTGATGGATATTTGGACAGAACACATATGGATAAGTAATATTTAACAAAGGCAATTCAGTGGAGAAAGAATAATTTTTTCAAAGAATGATGCTGGAAGAAACATACAAAAGCAACAACTTCGATTTATATTTAGAACCGTATAAAAAATAAACTCAAAATAGATTATAGACTTCAATGTAAACCTGAAACTATAAAAATATAAACTATAGGCAAAGATATTTTAGATGCAACACCTAATAATACAGGATTTAGGATAGAAAAACTTGGGAGTGATGAATCATTAAAATTTCAGCATTAAAAACTTTTACTCTTTGAAAGACATTGCTTGGAGATGAAATCACAAACTGTAGACCAAGAGGAAATATTTGTATCTCATAAAGGGCTTGTGTCCAGAATATATATTTAAAACCCTCAAGACAATAGTAAGAACAGACAGCCTAACTAAAAACCCAGTTCAAAAAATGGACAGAAGATGTGAACAGATGACATAGGAATGACAAATAGGCACTTTTTGGAAATACAAATACACCTTAGGAAATACAAATCAAAACTGTGAGATACCCTTATATACAAATTACAATGGCTAAAGTTAAAAAGGCTGAATATACAAGTGTTGAAAAAGATATGGAGGAACTAGAACCCTCATACATTGTTGGTGAGAATGTAAAATGTTAGAACCACTTTGGAAACTAGTTTGGCAGTTTCTTAAAAAGTTGAAGATAAACCCACCATATGATCCAGACATTCGATTCCTAGGCATTTACTTAAGAGAAAGAAAAGCATATGTGTGTACAAGGACCTGTACTTGAATGTTTGTAGCATCTTTATTTGTGATAGCCAAAACGTTCCCAACAGGTAAATGGAAAAATAAATTGTGGTCCAGGTTTCTCCTGCTATCCAAAAGTAGAGCATTCCCATGAAACCCTTCATAAGTCAAAATGGTGTAAAGGGAAAAAGCAATTACCATTCATTTGTATGAAAATATTTTTTTGAGCTTTCCCAGACCCTTAGGTTTTTCTGATACCTTAGGACACATCTTGCTAAAGGATGTGCAAAGTAAAATAAAACACAGATGCTCGAAGACACAGTTCAAAGCTATGGTGGCTTGATGCTGAGATGCTGAGTGTAGGTCCTGGAGAAGGATCTTGGTGGGGCCTCTCTAGCTGCCCAGGAGTGGGGCTGCCTCTGTAAAAGCTCGCTGCAAAACAAATACTAAATACTATTTTTGCTTTTTTCCTTTTTTTCATAAAAGTGGAAGTTCTCTTTAGATCTCATTAGCAAAAATGGGCAAAATTGTATGTCTTTCTTAAAAGTGAGTGGTAGAATGGGAACTTTTCTTGAAAAGTAGAAGATACCTGTCTATTCAGTCCAAGGAATACTAACCAGCAACATAAAGGATGAACTATTGGTACACGCAACAACGCAAATGAATTTCAAAATAATTATGCTAAGGGAAAGAAGCTAAACAAAAGAATATGTCAACGTGTCCATAGCAACAGAAAGCAGATCAGTGATTGCCCAGAGTGGGGGCAGGAAGGGTAGGAGGGAGGCATTACCAAGTGTCATAAGGTATATTGGTTTTGTATCCTTCAACTGATATTCACTATCTGATTGTGGTGATGGTTTCATAGGTGTATAGGTTTGTCAGAACTGATCTGATTGTACACTTTAAACGTGCAGTTCGTTATGTCAATTATATCTAGTAAGCTATTTTTAAAAGGCAATAAAATAAAATATTTAAAAAGTATTCTAAAGAATCCTTGAGAGGGGCTTGGGTGGCTCAGTCAGTTCAGCATCCAACTCTTGATTTTGGCTCAGGTCATGATATCGTGGTGGTGGGATCAAGCCCCATATTGGACTCTGTGCTCAGCATGGAGTCTGCTTCAGATTCTTTGTCTCTCTTTCCCTCTGCCCCATCCCACTCATGCTTGCTCTCTCTCGCTCTCTCTCTCTCAAATAAATAAAATCTTTTTTTTTTTTTTTTAAAGAATCCTTTATGGGTAAGTAATGGTGTGTCAACTTGGGAACTGGATGAAGGTAGCAGATTAAAAAGAGAAAAATGAGTGAAATAGGAAATATGTCTACCAGATACCCTTGCAACAGGAAAAAAATAAAAAAACAAAGCAAGACACCATTTCTAGTCTGGTTTAAACATTTCTAGAACAAAAGTTATACATTAAAGGTACACTGTTATCAGTAGTCATAGTCTTGAAAAATGTCAACATTCCTCATGTTTACCATCACAAGAGGTTTGTCCACAAGAAGAAAACTAGAACGCTGAAGTCAGGCCCCAGGCAGACAGGAGAAGATTCTCTCTTTTTAGACTGAGCTCTAGGGTCTTGTTGGAGGGGACAACATTTAGTTCCTACTTGGGGATGCCCATCAATAGGTCATTCCCCACCCTTTTAATAACTTCTCCCCCTGAGAAGTGCAGTAACTTCTTTGATGGATATGGTTGAAAGAAGAAACAGCTCCCTCCCTCCTACCTTTCTCTTTAGAACAAGCTGCCTTTAGGTGACATGCATTCTCCTCTGTTTCTCCTTGAGGTCATTTTCACAGGGATAGTCTGCCTCCCCCAAATAATGGAGAAGCCTGACGCGATTAGATGCTGCTTGAAACTAGGACTGATAGATAAGTCTATGATTCTGGTATTCAGTATTAAGAAGAGCTCACATCCACCCTCTTACTCAAGCCATGGTCTTTTAGATCAATTTTATCATTAAACAAGGAGGTGCTTTTGCCTTCATTTGCTGACTGTTTTTATTTCTCAACTGGCCCATGACTTGTGGGGAAGAAGATTACATGTTGGGCTCTCTCAAAGACCCAATAGGCCTGGACTTCCAGGGGCCAAGGAGAGCTAAGGAGTGCTCCCAAGGGTCCTCCTATATGGAAGCAGGTTATGAACCAGACAGGAAGACTTCCCAGGGTCAAGGGAGCTCTAAGATGCAAAGAAATAGCTCTGATTGTAGACATTCTTAGAAGCTCTAGCCTTGATTTCATGTTTCAACAGAAATTGAGGCCAAAACCTTGTTTTTATGTTTGGTCCATTCGAATGTTAATGGAACACAATGTTCTCTCCCATCCCTCAATTCACATCAGCACCAGGATACCAGCCATCATTAATGAAGTATTAGCCTGAAGGATTGAATCAAGGTAATCTCACACCACAATTTCTAGCAAACAAAAAACAGCAATAAAACCTCTATACTTTGGCCTGAAATGTTCAGGGAACATCTCCCTTTTCATTTTTTGCAAGTAAGTATTAGTGTTGAACAACAAAATCAATTCTACTGAAGGTGTCCTGTCCTTGTGCTGCATTCATTTCTGCTGTTGAGGTCCCTGAAGCTTCCTTGGGCCTTGTCCTTTCGAGTCTTGGTTTAGATTTTTCTTCAATTCATTGAACTTCCCCCAAACCTTTCCATTAAATTCTTTCCTCTGCTCAAGTTAACCAGAATGTCTTCCCGTTGATTGTAACCAACCAACCAAACAAACAAAAACCACCCTTAACTGGTATACCTTGTTTAACTTTTCCATTTCCTCTGTTAGAGCAAAAGGTGCATCTCAAGATTTCCTCTGTTAGAGCAAAAGGTGCATCTCAAGATTTCAGGTGAATCTAAATGAAATGACCAGGTTTACTCTTACGAAACTTAAATTCTTTGGAGATTGGGTCAAGGGGGGGTATTGCAGTTCCTTGTATCCAGGCTGTTATAATGGGAATAATTTTTAGGGGGGCTTTGACACCGTGAGTTTTTTTGGTATCCCCCAGTATTTATCAGGATGGCTACCACATTCCAGGTATAAAATCCAAAAACATATCCTCCATTACCTTCTAGCAACATGGCTGCTGTGGGGGTGCTATACATGAAGGCTAAATTCTTTGTTGGAAAATACCATGAAGCTAAGATACTGCCCAATGGAGTTGATATTCCTCCTTAGCATCCATAGACCATTATCCTCCCCTTGCGTTCATGTTAAATAAATTAAAGTTCTGTTGAATAAACTGCTGACCACCTTGTCCTGGACTGTCTTTTTATGACCCAACTCTTGGTTTTGCTTTCATATGAAAAAAGTAACAAAGGTTCCCAAATGTCAGATGATTTGAACTACTACAGCAGTTTTGGAGATTTCTTTTAAAGAAGTATGAACAACATATGCCTTCAAGATTCAAAGCATCTGCTTAAAGCATTTACACTTTGCATCCTTGATCTGCAAGCAGATTGTAGAATAATTCTCTGCCACCTGAGTAGGCGTGGTGTGCCTGGACGAAATGCAGATATTATAGAGTCTGCATTTTCTGCTCTTGGAATTAGAAAATGCTCCTCCCATATGTAGTAGAGAAAATTTATGTTAGAAGCTGCCTCTTTAATTTCTAATGCATGTAAGCAACACTGTCTTTTCTGAGAACATTACAATTATCGAATCCCTTCAAATTAATGGGCGCATTTTGCTTGAGGCCATCCTGTGATGTGCCATCAGTGAGGCCCCTAAATCGCAATGTTGAGATGGCAACAAGATTTTTGCCATGAGTTACAAATAGCAAGCTTCCAACCAGGCTGTTGATTCTTTTTTGTGAGCCTCATTGCTCTGAACAATGACTATTTTCCCCTAGTCAGTGCACTGCTAAAAATCCCCTGAGTTCATCAAATTATCTAGTCTTACGTGACAGAATACTTCTTATTGTGGTGAATGTTAGAATGCCGGAGATGCACAGAAGCAAAGCACATGTGTATTGAAGGTACTATAATTTTGTTTGCTTCAAGAGAGTTTGAAGGCTTCCCTTTGTCATGGAAATCTCAGAAAACAGGATAAGTGATATCAAGCTTGCCCATATGTCTCCAAACTGTCATTGAAAAAATGCACGAGTTCCAGAGTTTGATCTTAAGTATTTTTTAATGGATGGAACCAATATTTGTAGTTGCATACCAGTAAGTCTTGAAAATGGATTGGCATTGTCTGTCTTCTAGTTGTGCTTGTTCAAAAATGGTGATTTTGTCCCCACAAAGGATAGTCAACATCTTCAAATGTTGTAGAATTTGAACTTGACCTCTTCAGAACTACTCTGGCTTCGCTCATCTACACTGTAGCTTAAATTTACTGCATCCTGCAAGGTCAAGAAGACAACTGGACCAAGATTTCCCCCTCCTTCCCTCCAACTCCACCTTCACCAGCCACTACACTCCCTGCCTACATAACAATAATGGTTCTTTATTTGCCTCATCTATTTTAAGCCATCAACAAATAGAAGTCACTCTCTGAAACTCCTATCGTAGCAATTCCCCAGGATTTCAAGAAAGGCCATCTGTTGTCTCAACTATCTGTGGAGCTGAAGTGAAGGTTTAACTTAATGCTCTTCAGCAGAGCAATAGGAAAACATCCATCACCCACTGACAGGTTAGTTCGCCTGCCCCAACGGGCGGATGTCTGCAGTTGCACACATTAAGGAAACAGAGCGATCACCCTAAGATACAATAAAATCTAAAGACTGCAAGAAACAAAAAAACTACTGCAAAGGGGCCAGAATCTTCCAGAACACAAAGGCTATTTCCTAATTGTATATCTGGTGTGTTCCATATTCACATTAAATTCTCTTGAGATTGCTGACGAGGTTAGGGCTCTGAGGTACTTGATGCACTAGGCTTTTGAGCTTTCTGCTCTTGAAGTAGCATTAGCAAAATGACTCTGATTGTTCATCCTGTGAGGGGGCAAACTGGCTTTGCCAGACTGCGTGGAAGCCCTGAGAAAGTGATGAGAGGCAGCCTCCATGAGGTATGTCGAGTTTCCTTTAGTTTCCCACCATGAAACCTCTAAACCTGCTTTTACCCATACTCTTTCCTTCCACCTAGCTAAAGTAAAGAAAACAAAACAAAACAAAATTAATTCTCAGAAAGCTCTGTGAGGTAACGCCTCATCAACAATTTCTTGGTGAGGCCAGAGTGTCCCAGCAACGTGTTTAGTCACCCAACTGGGAAGTCTACAGAGCCAGGATTCAAACACAGTTATTCTAACTGCAGAGCTCATCTTATCTACTATGCTGGGCCAGATGATTTCTGTTATTTTAAGAAATTGAAACTCTTACTGATTCTGAATTTATTTCTATTTATTTAAGTTGGAAGTTCTCGTTGTGAGCCCCAGACAGAAAGCCATTCTCCGGGAAGGATTTATTAAAGGTTGTTGAGTAGCTCCTGGAATTGCCAGGGAACTGGCTGAATTCTACAAGTCAGGTATAATGCCCAGAATTGACCAGCAGGACTGCTCTGGTGAGGATCTCAAGGGCTACCTATGACCTCTAGACTCGGACTCCTGAGGCTGCCAGCTCTGAGCCCTCGATGCTGCCTCTGGCATTGCCATCCCTGCTGGCCCCAAGCCTTGGTCAGCCTTGATTAGCCTCCAGCTGCCACCACAGCTGGAGTCTCCCTTGCCATCCTTGCTCCCTACACGAGGGACCCCAGATTCTCCATTTTGAAATGGGTGCGTCCAATTGCAGGAGCCCGGTTCATGCACTTGGCTCCTAGCTGTAAAGAAATAGGAAAACAGTGAATGTGCAGCATCTTCAGATTCTCTGCTAGTGAATCATATGGACTTCCACCAAAAATCCTAAGGTGGGCAACGAAAAAGAATGACAAATGTCTACTGAGGCAGAGTAGTGCTAACAGATGCCAACTCCAGCAGAAGCCTTGAGAAAGGAAGTCTACACAATGAATTCCTGGCCTCGGGAAGAGTTGCAGAGGCTACTCGGAAGACCCTGATATATCACAACAGGAAGAAAGTGACACGGCTCGGGCCTGAGGAGCAGCTTTTCCCATGAAGTCTTAAACAGAAACCTGAGTAAGGAACAAAAGCTTAGCCATTGATATAAAACATATGATCTGTGTTTTAATTGGACTATCAAAACATCCCACTCTCCTCCAAAACACAATGTTTCTGAAAGTGCCCCCTCTACTGTCTCTAGGAGGCGACCACTTCTCTCAGAAGTCTGTTTGGACTCTTAGAGTCAGGAAGCAACACTTCCCAGGGCCTGAGGAACTTGCTGACCCCCACTGGGCCACACCAGTGGCAAATTCCTTTGGTGAGTTGTAAAAAGCTCCTCGTAGTCCAGTATGAGGTTTGCTCTGCCTTGGGTCAAAAGTAAGAAGGCCTGTTGACCCTGAATTATCATGTTTTAGAACATTTGTAGTACTTCTTTGCTCATCTTGAGGAGAGAGAAGAAAGGCAGCGGCCTCTGTAGAAGCAGTCAGCACGCTCTTGATGGAACCACGTCCTTGATGCTGGTGAGGAGGTATGGTGGGGTGAGGAGTCCCGGCGAAACAAACCTCTACGAAGGCCCAGCTTGGGCATAGCCACTGGATCCTCATGCCAAGATCTTCCCAGAATGAGTCTTTAGAGGATTTAGGTCTCTGAGTGTGGAAAGCTGGTTGAGAGCCAGCACACCTCCTCTGGAGGTACAGGAACATTAGGG
>RCUC01108442.1:0-50670 GCA_003697995.1 Taxidea taxus jeffersonii
AAAAAAAAAAAAAAAAAAGAAAGAAAAGAAAAAAACCAAAATCCTGCCATTTTGCAACAACATGGATCCAACTAGGGGGTATTATGCTGAGCAAAATAAGTCAATCAGAGAAAGACAATTATCATATGATCACTCTGATATGAGGAATTTGAGAGGCAGTGTGGGGCAGGGAAGGAAAAAATGAAACAAGATGAGACCAAGGAGGGAGACAAACCATAAGAGACCCTTAATCTCACAAAACACACTGAGGGTGCTGGAGGGTAGGAGGGTAGGGATAGGGTGGCTGGGTTATGGACATTGGGGAGGGTATGTGATATGGTGAGTGCTGTGAAATGTGTAGGCCAGATGATTCACAGACCTGCACCTCTGGGGCAAATAATACATTATATGTTAATAAAAAAAGAACATATGATCATTTCAAGAGATGCAGAAAAAACATGTGACAAAGGACAACACCCATTCATGATAAAAACTCTCGCAAAGTAGGTTGCAGAGAAAGGGGAACCCTCCTACACTGTTGGTGGGAATGCAAGCTGGTGCAGCCACTCTGGAAAACAGTATGGAGGTTCCTCAAAAAGTTGAAAATAGAGTTACCCTATGACCCAGCAATTGCACTACTGGATATTTACCCTAAAGACACAAATGTAGTGATCCGAAGGGGCATGTGCACCCAAATGTTTAGCAGCAATGTCCACAATAACCAAACTATGGAAAGAACCTAGACGGCCATCGACAGATGAATGGATAAAGAAGATGTGGTATATATATATATATAAATGCAGCCATCAAAAGAAATGAAATACTATGCAGCCATCAAAAGAAATGAAATCTTGCCATTTGCAATGATGTGGATGGAACTAGAGGGTATTATGCTGAGCGAAATAAGTCAATCGGAGAAAGACAACTATCATATGATCTCCCTGATATGAGGAATTTGAGAGGCAGGGTGGGGTGCTTGGGGGGTAGGGAAGGAAAAAATGAAACAAGATGGGACCGGGGAGGGAGACAAAGCATAAGACGCTCTTAATCTCAGGAAACAAACTGAGGGTTCTGCTGGGGGGGTGGGGTAGGGATATGGTGGCTGGGTTATGGACATTGGGGAGGGTATGTACTATGGTGAGTGCTGTGAATTGTGTAAGCCTGACAATTCACAGACCTGTACCCCTGAAGCAAATAATATATTATGTGTGAATTTAAAAAAAAAAAAAAAAAGAGAAACCCACAGCTAACATCATACCCAATGGTGAAAAACTAA
Organism: Taxidea taxus jeffersonii; assembly: GCA_003697995.1. Taxonomy (NCBI): domain Eukaryota; kingdom Metazoa; phylum Chordata; class Mammalia; order Carnivora; family Mustelidae; genus Taxidea; species Taxidea taxus. Next base: position 1,256 of record RCUC01108442.1, read on the forward strand.
GAGCTTTTCCTCTAAGATCAAGAACAAGACAGGAATGTCTACTCTCACCACTTTTATTCAACATAGCACTGAAAGTCCTAGCAATCAGACCACAAAAGGAAATAAAAGGAATCCAAACTGGTAAGGAAGCAGTAAAATTTTCACTATTTGCAGGTGACGCGATACCATATATAGAAAAGACTACCAAAAACTACTAGAACTGAAGGAAGAATTCAGTAAAGTCACAGGACACAAAATTAATACATAGAAATCTGTTGCACCTCTATACTAACAATAAAGTAGCAGAAAGAGAAATTAAGAAAACAATTTTATTTGTAATTACATTAAAAGCAATAAAATACCTAGGAATAAACTTAAGCAGGAGGTGAAAGACCTGCACTTCAAAAACTATAAAAACATTGATGGAAGAAATAGAAGATGACACAAAGATAATCAATGCTCATGGATTAGAAGAACCAGTATTGTTAAAATGTCCATACTACCTGAAACAATCTACAGATTCAGTGCAATTCCTATCAAAATACCAACAGCGTTTTTCACACAACTAAAACAAATTAATACTAAAATCTGTATGTAGCCACAAAAGACCCCAAATAGCCAAAGCAGTCTTCAGAAAGAGCAATGCTGGAGGAATCACAATCCCAGATTTCAAGATATACCACAAAGCTGTAGTAATCAAAGCAATACGGTACTGGTACAAAAAGAGACCAAAGATCACTGAAACAGAATAGATCCATGGAACAGAAATGTATCCATGGCCAATGAATCCGAGACAAAGGAGGCAATGGGAAAAGACAGTCTCTTCAACAAACGATGTTGGGAAAACTGGACAGCTACATGTGAAAGAATGAAACTGGACCACTTTATTATGCCATATACAAAAATAAACTCAAAATGGATTAAAGACCTAAATTTGAGACCTGAAACCATAAAACTCCTAGAAGACAACAGTTGTAGCAACATTTTCTAGATAGGTCTCCTCAGGCAAAGGAAACAAAAGCTAAACTAAACTATTGGGACTACACAAAAATAAAGCTTTTGCACAGTGAAGGAAACCATCAACAAAACAAAAAGGCAACCTACAGAATGGGAGAAGATACTTGCGAATGACATATCTGATTAAGGGTTAGTATCCAAAACATATAAAGAACTTAACTCAACACCAAGAAAAATAAATAATGCAATTAAAAAATGGGCAGAGGACCTGAACAGACATTTTTTCCTTAGAGGACATACAGATGGCCAACGGACATAAGAAAAGATGTTCAACATCACTAATCATTAGGGAAATATAAATCAAAATCACAATGAGTATCAACTCATACCTGTCAGAACGGCTAGAATCATAAATACAAGAAATAACAAGTATTGGCAAGGATGTGGAGAAAAAGGAAACCTCATGCACTGTTGGTGGGAATGCAAATTGGTGCAGCCACTATGGAAACTGTATGGAGTTTCCTTAAAATATGAAAAATAGTATTACCATATGATCCAGTAATTCCACCACTGGGTACTGACCCAAAGAAAACAAAAACATTAATATGAAAAGATACATGCACCCCTATGTTTATTGCAGCATTATTTTCAACAGCCATGAAATGGGAGCAGCCCACAGATGAATGAATAAAGAAGATGGTGGTGTATGTGTGTACACTGTGTGTATCTGTGGTATATATACATATACATATACATCCACAATGGAATATTACTCAGTTATTAGAAAGAATGCAATCTTGCCAGGTGCAACAATATGGATGGACCTAGAGGGTATAACGCTAAGTGAAATAAGTCAGACAGAGAAAGACAAAATACCATATAATTTCACTCATGTATGGAATTTAAGAGACAAAACAAATGAACAAAGAAAAAAGAAACAACAAAATAGACTTAAATACAGTGAACAAACATGTGGTTGCCAGAGGGGAGGTAGGTGGGGGATTGGTGAAATAGATGAAGGGGATCGAGAGTACACTTATCTTGATGAGCACTGAGAAATGTAGAGGATTGTTGAATCATTATATTGTACACCTGAAACTAATAAAACACTATGTCAACTATACTTCAATAAAAATCAAATAAATAACAAACATGAGAAAAAATACCAATAAAATTTTAAAAATGAGCTATCAAGTTATGAAAGGACACAGAGGAAACTTCAATGTATATTATTAAGTGAAATAAGTCAATATGAAAATACTACATACTTTATGATTACAACTCTGTGTCATCCTGGAAAAGGCAAAACTATGGAGACAGGGGGCTCCTGGGTGGCTCAGTGGGTTAAAGCCTCTGCCTTCGGCTCAGGTCATGATCCCAGGGTCCTGGGATCAAGCCCTGCATCGGGCTCCCTGCTTGGTGAGAGGCCTGCTTCTCCCTCTCCCACCCCCCTTGCTTGTGTTCCCTCTCTCACTGTGTTTCTCTCTGTCAAATAAATAAATAAAATTTTAAAAAAAGATTAAAAAAAAAAAGACAGTGAGACTATTTTGTGTGATACTACAACAGTGGATACATGTTATTATACTTTTGTCCAAACCCACAGAACGCATTCCACCAAGATTAAAGCCCAATGTGAACTTTGGGTGATGACGATGCGTCAGTCTTGGCTCATTGATTATAATGAATGTACCACTACGGTTTGAGATGTTGATGGCAGGGTAGGCTCTGGGGAGGGGGGGTTAAGGGGGTACATGGGAACTCTCTATACTTTCCACTCAGTTTTGCTGTATACTTAAAATTTTTCTAAAAAAATAAAGTCAATTTAAAAATTTTTAATGTGCTATAGTTCTCATTTAGAACTTTTACACCTCATAGATTTGGGAATAAGAAGTTCAACACCGACATTGAGCTAGTTTGCAAGATACATACAGTCTGAAAGAGTCTCAGAAAACCCAGTAAAAGTTCTTCAGAACATGAAACATAATGATATTACACCAAAGAAGTTGAAGCTTAATGCAAAGAGAAGATCTCTTTAAGCACCAAAACCCACACTGCATATTCACAATTAAAATAATTAAATACTCAACATACTGATGCTTATTTTGTTAAAGGAATTATGTGCATTTTAACATGTGATCAGAGTTCAGGAAGCTTGCTCCTTGAGTTCCGTGTGACAATTAAATCTTTTGTTGTTTCTGGTTAGAGGGATCCTGCTCAAAGTCACCCCAGTGGTCTAGGCTACACTTCCTGCACTGGAGATAATCATGAAGTTATCTGAAGGTTAATATAAGTAAGAAACGGATTACTAAGTATGCTAACATGACCTAATAAAATTTAAAAAAAGAAATGGATCATTAGCAGTAAAATCAAAGCTAAATGAAACAGGTAACAACATAAAAATCACTTGTTATTATGGAATTGTTATAGTTAAACTTTGTTTTTGTTTGTTTTTAAGATTTTCTTTATTTGAGAGAGAGAAAGAGTAGGGGTGAGGGGCAGAGAGAGGGAGAGGTAGACTCCCCCACTGAGCGGGAGCCCGATGCAGGGCTTGATCCCAGCACCCTGAGATCATGACCTGAGCTGAAAGCAGATGTTTAACTAACTGAGACACCCAGGCACCCCAAGTTAAACTTTTAAAACCCACCATATTAACAGAAAGAACACACACCTTCGAGAAAGAAAGCTACATCTATTTCTGATAAATAAAGAACCATGTGTTTGAATGATATAAAAGATGAATAATGTACATTCTGTAGAAAACGTTGTATTAAGGGCAGATAGATGGTCCAAGTCTGGAGGTTTCCCTGTGACTAATGTGGGTTGAGCAGGGCTGCTCCTGTCCCCCCAGTGGACTCCCTCTCCATTGCAGGTCCAGCTGCCTCAGGGACTCAAGCAAAGAGAAAGCATATGTTAATATTAAACTCAATAGAAAGATTTCTAAAAAGGGACACAATATGCAATGACATTCATTCACTCAACACACCCACTGTATACCTATTCTGTGGCAGGCACAAGGCAGTGCTCTGGGCATAGAGTGTCAGCAAAATTGGTTGATATGATGCTTACCTGCATGGAAATGCATAGATCTCTAGCGCTCCCCCAGGTGGAAATTAGAGATGGGGGTCAGGCCAGTTGAGAACCAAATTGTGAAGCTCCCCCTGCAACTCTCTTGGTCACCACTGGGCTCTTGGTGTTTTGAGAAGCTGGTGACCTATCCAAGAAACTGCAATCATGGGGTTCCAGGTGGAAGTTAGAAGTCCAAAATCAAGGCGTGGGCACAGCCACACTCCCTCTGGAGGCTCTAAGGGAGGATCGTCCCGTCTCTTCCAGTTTCTGTGGACCCCAGGCTTCCTTAGCTTGTGGTCACATCACTGCGGTCTCTGCCTCTGTCTTCACATGGCCTTCTCCTCTGCATGGGCCTGTTTCAAACTCCCTCTGCCTCCATCTTATAAGGATACATGTGACTGCATTAAGGTTATGAAGAATTATCAAAGATCACCTACCAAAATAATCCAGGTAAACTCCTCCTCTCAAGATCCTTAATTTAATCACATCTTTCTCCATGTAAAGTGATATTCACTCTTGACATACAAAGTAATATTCACAGGATCTAGAAATCGGTGAGTACATCTTTGGAATGCTATTTTTTTAAAGACTTTATTTATTTGACAGACAGAGATCACAAGTAGGCAGAGAGGCGGGCAGAGGGGCGGGGGGGGAAGCAGGCTCCCTGCCGAGTAGAGAGCCCGATATGGGGCTCGATCCCAGGACCCTGGGACCATGACCTGAGCTGAAGGCAGAGGCTTTAACCCACTGAGCCACCCAGGCGCCCCTGGAATACTATATTTTTAGTCTACCACAAAACCCCTGTGATAATATTGAACCTATCCAGATAATCCAGGATATTCTCCTCCGAAAGTTGGCTAAATAGCAAACTTCAGTCTATCTGCACCTTTACTTCTTTTTTCACAATTTTCCAGGATTAAGATGTGATCATCTTTGGGGAGTCTTTATTCTGCCTAGGAGACTATATAATGAAATATTACAGGGCTGAATTCAATCCCTGTTGAAGTCCTAACCTCCAATATTTCAGAACATGAAGGTATTTGGAGATCCAATCTTTAAAGAGGTAATTAGTTAAAATGAGGTTATTAGAGTGAACTCCAGTCCATTATGACTCATGTCCTCATAAGAAAAGATTAGGCCACGGGCATACAGAGAGAAGAGCATGTGAAGACACAGGGAGAAGATGGCCATCTATAAGCCAAGGTTCTTCAGTTCTGCCAGCACCTGGATCTTGGGCTTCTGGCCTCCAGAAGAACTGCATGACAATATGTTTCTGTTGTTTAAGCCACAAGGTCTGTGGTACTTGGTTATGGTGGCCTGAGCAAATTCATGCACTAATCTAATCCAGAAAGTTACTCTCCCATCACATTCACAGGTTCCATCCATAGTCAAGAGGTGGACAAGATATAAGGCATGTACACGAGGCAGCGGCATTCTTGGGGGCACCTTAGAATGCTACCTACCACACAGGGCAATTCCCACCAGAGCCTCTGCCAAGTCAGTTGGAAAAAATGGTTTAACTTCTCTTGCTTATTCCATTTGGTTTAGCTTCTCTTGCTTATGCCATTTTACTGAGCTTTCTATTCATTTCCCGTTCAACTTTCAGTCCCAATTCTAGTTGGTCCAAGATGGGTCGGGAGGGAGGACTGAGCAAGGAGTGGAGGCAGAGCACTGCATATTTAAGTAGAAGCAGTAGAAATACTAGGGGAGGGGCACCTTGGTGGCTCAGTCGGTTAAGTGTCTCTTGATCTCAGGTCAGGTCTTGATCTCAGGGCTGTGAGTTTCAGCCCCAAAATGGGCTCCATGCCACTATCAAACAAAATAAACAAACAAACAACAACAACAACAACAAAAAACAGAAGGAAAAAAAAGAGAAAAGAAATACTGGGGGGTGGGGGGAAGTATGGTGCCTTCAGTGTGTTCTACATACAATTTTTAGGAAAGAAATGGAATGCAGAAGTGTGAGCAGACTTCATTTTTCACAGCCCCCAAACATGTTCATTTTCTATTGTGAATATTTTTAAAGCAGTAACATCAGGTTATGCAATATACACTTTTCTTTAAAACAAGTATTTCTATAGTTACACATAGCTGAGAAAAATCAGATTATTTCTATTCTACTTTTGTTGTCTTTGTGCACATTAACAGGCCAGGGGTAAACTTGATGACATTGCTGATAATTGCACAATTACACCCAGGTGCTAGGCTGCCTCTTGCCACTACCATCACTGGGACATGTGTTAAGCAGGATCCTCGGTGAATGACTGCAATTGCTACGTTCTATGAAACCTGGTTAAACAGGAAACCCCCAGGTGCCATACCCACAAAGAACACATCCAGCCGCACTGCTGCTTCGCTTGTATGCAGGAACAAAGCATCCACCCCTGGCTACCTGTGTTTATAAAGAACCACAGATGTGGCGGGGAGGGGTGGGGTGGGGAGGGGTTGAGAGAAGGGATGTTTTAGGGCTGCAGAGCACAGTGCAGAGTCCTGGAAACAGAAAGCCACAGATACAGATGGCAGAAAGATTTTGATGACTCTCCAAGTATTTCAGTTTTCTTCCTGAGGCAGAACTCACAAAATTTGGTACAGAGGGACTGTGCTGGTATTTTGCCACTTACTAGGTGCCCAGCCCTGATGCAGCTCTAAGGTCCTCTGGAAGATGGCCCCACACCAGGTCCTGCCATGTCCTGAAAATGACACTGGTTCCATGCTCCAAAGTGCATGACTCCCATCCCTGTATTCGTGTCTGTCTATATCCCTCTCTACATCTATGTCCATAGCTACGCCTGTAGCTATGTGTGTGCGTACACTGCGTACTGCCATTTCCACTTAACGAATCTGCTGAGCCCTGCAGCAAACATACTGGGAACCTCACCAGCATCAAACTCCTTCCTCAGGGGTGCTCACTGAGTGGCCCAAGTTAATCAAGTGATTGGTGTGGGACTGCTCACTTGTCCGGCATGAACCCACCAACGCTTGGCATTGCCCGGCCAAAGTGATTGTTTCACAGGTGGGTATGTGAAGCCCAGGGAGGTTGTTGAGTGGCTGGGTGACTATCTGGGGTGAACAAATGAAGCCTCGGAATGGCTGTGGCCGTTCTGTTATCACCAGGCAGGGAAGCCTAAGACTGCACCAACACGCTGAGGAGGACATGCAGAGAGAATCACAGAGAAATGGAACAGGAGCTCTAAACTTTGCAAATAGATTGGCCCCATCTCTGACCTCTTCCATTGTTTAAGCCAGTTTGAACTGTGGTTTCTGTTAGTTTCAGTTGGCCAAGAACATGCTTACTAAAATAAGTGCGAGGCACCGGGGAGTTAGGAACATACCAAAGCACACAGTATAGTGGAGGCAGGCCAACAAGTAGGGCAATTTCATCCAATACTGTGTTGTGAGAGGGGCGGAGGAGGCCCTTCTGGAGAGCCAACATGAGAGCTGAGTCCTAAAGGGTGCGAAGGAGCCAGCCCTGGGAGGATCTGAGGGAGAGGGTCCTGGGCAGAGGGAACAGCCAGTATAAAGCTGTGACGTGGGAGTAGGCATGGGCAGAACAGCAGGCTGTACAGAAAGTGAAGTGGAAGATGTAAGCGGCGGCAGGAAAAGTATGTGGTGGCAGGGGAGTCACACTATTCATAGAGCAGATATGCCTAGGAAACCATCTCCAGTCTTCTCCATTAGTTCCTTTACTTTTGAAACCAGAGTCTCTTAAATGCCTGTGCTAGGTTTTCCCCTCTCTTCGAAGACAACAGTTTAAGAATTCCAAATAAGAGGAAGGCATCAGAGGAGCAGCGGTGGCCATTTCCTAATAGGCTGAAGCTGTTTCTGTTTCTGTCCCCTGCACCAGTTTTCATAGAATTCCTAAACAGTGAAGCAAAGTCAACATGATGGTCTTGGTACCCAAGAAAGCTCTCCTGATTTTTCTTTTTTTAAGATTATTTATTTATTTATTTGACACACAGAGAGAGATCACAAGTAGGCAGAAGTAGGCAGAGGGAGAGGGAGAAGCAGGCTCCCCGCTGAGCAGAAGCCTGATGCGGGGCTCGATCCCAGGACCCTGGGATCACAACCTGAGCCGAAGGCAGAGGCTTAACCCACTGAGCCACCCAGGCGCCCCAGCTCTCCTGGTTTTAAGCGGAGCCTTCAATATACAGCATTATGCAGAACTCTACCTTTGCTTATTAAAGTATCTATTTCAGGCCTGCTTTATACAAACATCTTCAAGTCCAGTATTAAAAACTAACATTAACAATTTCCAATCTCTAGCAGCAGTTCTCAAACTGGCTTCATCATATACGGCCTGTTCCCAACAACTATTTCCATTCCAGGCCCCACCCCTCAGAGGTTGTGACTCAGTAGGTCTGGGCAGTAAATCCTATAAGGTGATTCCGGTGGTCTCTGCAATGCCGCTATGTGCCTATTATCCGTACTTCTGTGTATATACATGATCGCATATCATCTGTATGTTTTCACACTGAGATGTCTCAAATCTTTTTTAGAGGTGGATAGTATTTATTAGGAACTAGCTAGAGCCCTTAGAAGCACAGAAATTAGCTGGAGTACCATCAAAAGGTAGTTAGAGGGCCACAGACAAAGGCAACTGGCACAAGGAAGGGGGCAGCATGCCGGACAGGGCAAGGAATTGACTACCCCCTTACTTAATTACTTAGCCACAAGTATTACTCCTTTAGCAGTGTCTGAAGCCCATTCACGGCCCATTTTCTTTAAAAAGCCACAGGGCAAGATGGTGCTTTCTTTCCCCACTGCCACACCACTTCTGATGGGTCCACCACAGAGCGGGTATAACCAGCCCTTCCTGTCTCAGTACCCCTCAGAGACCCCCACCAGTTTTAGCACCTCTGGTCTACAAGTATTGCATAAAAGCTTACCCTTGACAACTCTCTAGATTTTATATGGTATAAACAGAAGCAAATAAGTGTTAAAAAACAAAGATGTTAATAAACTTACTATTCATTGAATCAGGACACATCAAAGTCGCATTACAAACACTTTTTTAATGACAACAGATGGTAAATTTCTACAAATTACAGGCTGGAATATAATGGATACAAAATCCATCCAGGTAACAGTTAGAAAAGTATCACTTACAAAAGTAAATCTGATTCAAGTGGCTGAAGAACTCAAGCCCCCCCCCCCCATTTCAATAATTACACACAGCTTTCAAAATAGCGCATCTAATCCCCATCCCTAGTCAGGGCACTATTCAAAGACTACAGCACACTCAATGACTCTACTGAGTTAAAGATTCTAACATCTTCAGCAAGGATGTCAAGAGACATCTTGTAACAGGTTCACTAGGCAAAACTCAAACAAGAATATGTGAACGTTCTTTGCAAACTGTAAGGTGCTGTGCAGATGTTGTTAGCTATTGCTATCACTGTCCAGTGAGATTTCACTGAACTTGAGAAAAAGGAAGACTAGTATGTGTAACTGACAAATATGACTGATAGAATACCTTAAAAGGAATGCAGATACCGTTCTCAAGAACATGAAGCAATGAAACAGGTAAGGAAAGTGGGGCCAGGAATGAGGGTAAATTGGGGAATTTCAGGCTATTTTAATGAATATACAAAGGATTTGACTATTCATAAATTACATGTAATAGTTATTGTTAGATTCCCCAAATCCCTGAAAATAATTTAGCTTCTCAGGTGACCCTTTTCCCTTCTGCAAAATGAAGAAAGAAATCTTGTCGAGTTATCAACCTGTTGCTTTAGCCAGCTCTCGCAAAACTCATCTTGAATATAAGAATAGAGTCTGAACTAATAGAGTTGTCCTCTGTTGGAGGACACACATCGCTTGACAGCCGAGAAAACCTGCCGCTGACCTCAGACAAGTGACAAATTCTGTGCCACTGCTGAACCACTTAAAGTGGGCCAACAACGACTTCACTTGATCATAAATAAAACAATAAACACGAACTTGTCTAGAGATGAGAAAGACACACTAGATACTTGTTTCATGTACCTTTGGCTATCATCTTTCCTTGCGTACACCTTATTTAACTGTTTTTACTGGGCTCCTTGGGTACTCTAGCTGTATATATAAAATTTATATGAAAATGGCAGATAAATATCAAGCATGTCAATCAGCTGGCTCTTTTGGCCAAGGTAATGAGATTTTTATGATGAAAACAGCCTAATATTACAATGTACACGTTAGATTTCCATGAAATAGGAGGTTTTTAAAAAGATGCTTAAGTTCCTTCAGTAACAGCTCAAAACTGTTAATACGTAAAACAGTGTCTATCCACTTGAAGAGCTAATAACATCAGATGCATTCCACAACACACTTCATTTTCTAGCACAACAGGAAAGAAAAGATTACATTCTGGCAGGCAGGTGCAAAATGGGAGGTGAGATGAGGAAGGCCATGTGTTTATCAGTAGCTCGTGCTGACACTTCGCTTCCTAATTGAGGTTATTCTTACAATCCCTTTTCAAACAACAGTGAACACAGTCCTATCTTAAAACACATGCGAGGGCTCAACTGTAGCTTTCTTTTCTATACATCCTGAAGTACGTACCTTGTGCAAGAGGAAATCAGTGGGACATCTTGAAAAATAAATCTGCATGTCATATACCATATGTCATTTCGACAGCAGCCAAGTAGTGAATTAACAGAACTCTGGGAAAAAATTAACTGGTTTGAAAACAAGCCTGTATTTTAACAATCTTAAATATCAACTCTAGCATCCAATTCTGACTTTCCAACACTTGGTACTTGTTCCAAGAGTAAATTATAACTGCTTTTGCATGAATCCCTGGTTTAAATACTTGCAGAAAAACACCCATATCATTTTCTACTCAGCAAACATCTGAAATCAAAATAATCTAACATTGGACATTCTTATTTTACAAACAGCATGAGACCTCAAAAGTACAAAACCTTGGCATTATAGAAAAGAAACTAGGTGGACAACAATCCTACGTGTAACAAGGCTTCTAAAGGGACAACCATTTAGAAATCTACCACACAGCACCCCAAACTTAAACCAGGGTATTCTACAACTTTATATTAAATTTGTACAATTTTATACTAAAACTGTAGTCTTTAAGAAAACACTTTACAGTTAAAATAATGGCTTAAAGATATTTAAACTGCAGACAATATTTAACTATAAGCAAAAATAAGAGTCCTACAATAGTCATCTTTCACTTTTTCTCAACAATTAAACACAAATGCCTACTGACTTTTATGCCTAACCACCTCCTTATTCCTTTAGTCCAGCTGCACAACAAAAATAGGGGTGAACAGACAAATCAGTAATGGCAAAAACAGCAAGGGCCACTGTATTAGGAATTACCAATAACAGGGAATTGGACTAGCAAAAAAGAGTAAGGGTAGAATGTGCTTTTTCAAGAAAATGGCCAATAATCATTCATCCGGAAAAATAATGTAAATAGCTGTGAGGTAACACAGGCAGAACTTGAACTTAAACCAAATGTTCAGTGTACTGAACTAGCATTAGGAAGTGCACATGGAATATAAATCAAAATAATGTTTATCTCCAGGTGGAAACATCACACAGAATTTAAATTCTCTTCCTGTTTGAATACACATTTTTCCAGGCGTGTTTTTAGACTGCACACAAGTTAGTCCCAAGTAGCTGGAAAGAACAGACTAAGGGTACCAAAGTAAAACGGCAGGGTATTTTCCCATCAGATGGGATCTCGGGATTATGTAACTATATATATCTGGGGTATAACAGCTCTGATTAAAAAAGACTCGACTAGCAATCCCAGGAATACTTCCTGGGTGATAAAAATAATCTACTTTCAGGAAGTATGTGAAAATGGACACACGTAAATGTAAATTCCTACCATATACACTATTGAAAAGTAGGAAAAACAAACTGAAAGGGAGTTTACACAAACCCTGTAATGGAAGCATTACTTCACTCTTCAATGACAGAGCAAAGCAGATGATTAAAAAGTTAGCCTAAAAGCACAGGGTAGCCTGCTAAGGCTAAGTGCCCAGGTAACTATCTTTTTTGCTTTGCTGCCTAGATCCTTCAATAAACCAGTCCTTTTCCACAAAAGGGTGTCGGTGTGATCCGGCCTAGCCTTCCCATGAAATAATGTAATGAGAAAGATTCCTATTGACTAGGGATTACACTTGATGCAAAATTTTCAGTGACATTCAGATGAAGTCCAAAATCCACCATTCAAGCAGTTTCGCACAGGAATTTACAACCTAGAATCCAATGACCTAGGACTTTCGTAAATAGTAAGGGGAAGCGTTCCAGTGAAAACCAGCTCAGATTTCCCTCACTGTGTACATCTTAACAAATCCAGAGAAGTGAACCTTAAAACCAACCAAAAGACAAAATGCTGTAAAACATTTTTGGTTGTGAGATAATCAAATTCTTCCCAGACGGCATAACTAAGTTAACATACTTCTTTGTGACCGACTTGACGTTACAAATTCTCATTTGCAAATGACAGGCTCGTACAGTTAAAACTGATGATACAAATCATTGCATTAGAAGGATCAAAATTTATACTAGTCAAATGTGACTCCTTCAGATTGAGTTTAACATGTTCTCAACTTTATTGAAATCATGAATATCCCAGACACATTTATCATTTTTAAAAATCAATTTAATGCTATCAAAAGGTGATGTTCAATTTAATCCTGTTTGCCTTCACGCCACTGTCGTGAGCCTTCATTCCAGGCCACATAAACAAAGAGGGCCAACACCACGTGGACGGCGACCACCGCAACAATAGCAGCATAAAAATAGCTGTCCCTATTGGACATCCCAAAGGCGCCTATCAAGAGAAAAAAAGTTTCCATTTTATTCCCAAATTTATCAAAGTGCAAAAAACAAAGCACACTGCTTTTTATTAGCTATATATTTATTTAACTAGTTAGGCAATTAAAAAGGAATACCTTGGGTGGTGATAAATCAAGTATTCATTTAAAGATCTAAATACCTCCTATACACAAAGAACATTATTCTGAGTGAAAACTGTAATTATCACTTCACTTACAGACTTCGACATACAAAGGGGGGCTTACTTTTCTTTTTCTACTAATGTCTGCTACCAAAGGTACACTGCCCCAAATTCCTCCTCCCATGTCAGCCAAGTCTTGCTGTCAGAGGTACAGTAGGAGAAAGGACTTGCAAGCTATTTCACTGAACCATCAACAAATACACCGGCACGCTAAAATAACTCAATAATGAACAAGTTAATTTCATGAAGGAAGATTCACTTGAACAACATGATTTTTGAAAAGCAAAACAGAAACAGATGGAAGAAGCAAATTAAGAATACCCAGCTTACAGATACAAAGAGATCATAAACACACAGAATCTTAAATATACTAAGGGGGAAATGTCTTGTTTTATCATTTAGGATTACCTTCAAAAACATAAGATTTAGTCGTGAAATATAACCCAATAGGTACAGTGATCATTAAAGCTGTGAAGAACAGGAGCGTCTTCAGGGTAGATGCTAATGAACTTTCATTTCTGGAAGAAAGTAAACAAAGAGAAAATCAGAACCTGAACAGCCATTTCCAACTGGTTTTGTGTCCACAGAAAAGATGCCGGAAACCCTGCCCCTGCCTTGGAAGCAGTGGACAGAGGAAGAGTCAGGAACTCAAAACTAGAAGATCCTAAAGACCTAGAGAACACCCAAGAGACTGCCATTCAGATCCAGTGTGACAGGAAGCGTCAAACTATGAAAGTGGTTTGTAGTGTCCAAAGTGCTATGCAAGTATACCCTAATTACAGAATATATAATGGAGACAGTAAAGGAGAAGAGAGAAAACAACTAATGACGTTCCTTCACAAAGCACACTATCAAGGGCCAGCTGGATACAGTACAAACAAGGCACGAGAAATCTCCAGAGAAAAAGCAGGCTAGAACAATTTGGATGCAGCTGAAGGAAACTTAATTTCTTTGTAATTAAATAGCTATAGTACAACTTAGATACAGTCTTCATGCAACATGGACTCATTAAAAATGTAATGTCAAGGGGCGCCTGGGTGGCTCAGTGGGTTAAGCCTGTGCCTTCGGCTCGGATCATGATCTCAGGGTCCTGGGATCGAGCCCCCACATCACGCTCTCTGCTCAGCGGGGGCCTGCTTCCCTCTCTCTCTGCCTGCCTCTCTACTTGTGATCTCTGTCAAATAAGTAAATAAAATCTTAAAAAAAAAATTTAATGTCAAGACACCTTCTAGTCAGTGAATCCTATTTGTCCGGTTATTTTAAAATCAAGGAAATATTTCAATGGAGAAAGTTTTGATCCAGAATACAAGAAAACCATTCTGAAGAGTGCAATCAAGTTTTTCAAATTATATACTTGAAGAAAAACAAGTCTGATAATCTGCTACTTAAAACATTAATACAAAGACTGACATAAAAAAGAAAAAGATTAACATAAAAGCACAAACAAGGGGCGCCTGGGTGGCTCAGTGGGTTAAGGCCTCTGCCTTCGGCTCGGGTCATGATCTCAGGGTCCTGGGATCGAGCCCTGCATCGGGCTCTCTGCTCAGCGAGGAGCCTGCTTCCCCCTCTTTCTCTCTGCCTGCCTCTCTGCCTGCTTGTGATCTCTGTCAAATAAAAAAAAAAAGCACAAACGAAACTGGATACAATAAAAATGTCCATAATAAGAAAATGATTTCACAATTGATGTGTATCAATATATGAATCCAACAAAAAAAAAATTCTGAACATTACTCAGAAAGTCCTTGTGTGACAAATGAACAAGGCAAACTACATCATATTATGTATATCAGGGATCTGCAAAATAAGGCCTAAGGGCCCAATGCCTATTTCTATAAATAAAGTTTACTGGAACACAGACACACCCATTTGTTTACGTATCATCTAAGGTTGCTTTGGAGCTACAAAGGACAAGCTGAGTAGTGGTACCAAACTATACGGCCCTCAAAACTTAAAATATTTGCTATCTGGTCCTTTACAGAAGAACTTCACCAACCCCTGACATATACTATTCCAATTATGTTAAAAATGTGTGCAAATAAAAAAGGACTACAGATTAATATACAAAAAAAAGTTATTTCCCCACTTTCAAAATGTTCCTTAATGTTGTTTCACTGACTTTTCAGTAAGTAGCTGTATGTCAGGATTTATCCTATATACATTGCTACAAGTGAGCAGCACTACTGCAAAGTGAAGCGACAGGAGGTTTCCAGCAACCCTGGACACATCTGTACCTCATACATACATACCACCACATGCATTGGAAACGCATTAAACCCTACAGCTTTAATCATTTAGCTTAAGGTCCTTTTTTGTCTCTTAAATCTATCATCAGACTACCTTAACACACTTCACACTTTATGCTTATTGTCAACACTTGAACTTAGTTCTCTTTCTGGTAATCCTCACAGGCTCCAGTTTTTGTCTGTATCTTTTTTTTTTTTTAAGATTTTATTTATTTATTATTTGAGAGAGGGTCAGAGGGAGAAGCAGACTCCTTGCAGAGCAGGGAGCCCGATGCCGGACTCGATCCTGGGACTCCAGAATAATGACCTGAGCCAAAGGCAGTCGCTTAACCAACTGAGCCACCCAGGCGCCCCTGACCGTATCTTTAGGAAGAAGATAACCAAGCCTTCAAAGTCTCCCTCAAAAGAGCCTGTCCTCTAGGCACTTTTCCTGATCACTCCGCCTGGAACGACTCATTGTTCTGGGATGCAATCACACTTAGCTCATACCTGTTATTACAGGACTTAACATGACACCTTGCTTCCTGTTAGTCCTGCACATTTCTCTGGAGCCCTAGAAAATCCAGGAAAAGGGGTTCTTATAACTGTGTAAATGATTAGCAAGGAGGTTTCTGGAAGCCCAGAAAAGAAGGGAACATCTCAAGTTTATGGTTTATAAACAATGGTCTACAAACTTTTTTGACTATTAATCCATCTTAAATATAAGTTTTGAGCACAAAGCCATATAAAGGCATACTGATTTTTTTGAACAGATCATCTACACACATATTATCGATTCATTACTTAAAATATAAAACATGTGCGAAACTAGATACTAAAAAGGATACACTTAAAATAAATTCATGTATAAGTTCTAATATTTTCTTTCCCTACTTCAGTGGATCATCTTTTTTTTTTTAAAGATTTTATTTATTTATTTGTCAGAGAGAGTGAGCACAGGCAGACAGAGTCAGACAGAGGCAGAGGGAGAAGCAGGCTCCCCGCCGAGCAAGGAGCCCGATGCGGGACTTGATCCCAGGACACTGGGACCATGACCCGAGCCGAAGGCAGCCGCTTAACCAACTGAGCCACCCAGGCGTCCCCACTGGATCATCTTTTAACACATCCTCCTACAATGATCACTGAGCTACACAAACCTCATCTAATATAGTTATGCTCCCTTAAACTGTTTCCTAGTAGTAAACTTTTAGGGAAATTTATTGTGTAATCTTCATGAAGAGTATGAGTAGCTCTACAGTAGGTCTATAAAAACTCAACCTCAGTATTTGACCACTTCTTTCATGAATCCCAACAAAAAACATGACCTGGGTGTTTCTATGGTGAGTTCAAAGTATGCGTTTTAGGCATGCAAAGTTAAAATATCTAACCTGATGAAGAAACAAAGCTTGAGAATCTAGAGAAAGGGAGTGTTAACTGGTTCTTTTGTTCCTCAGATCATCTCTCTTAAATATGTAGTATCTCACCTGGCCTTCAGAAAACATCATTATTGAAAAGATGCTGCAATACCATACAAAAACGTATTAAGGCAAACAAAAGCATTTACAATCCCACCACTTAAACCTAGTCTTTTCTTTTCCACATGTTAATTTCTAGCCCCACACTCTTGATACCAGGCATGGGCTCAGCTTAACAATTTGCAGTTTATTTTCAACTCTTTTTCACTTTTTTTGCCCTAAGCTCCAAAATTTTTTATTCTGGGTTGTGACCTCACAAATATGGGACTAAGTATCAAGTTAAGCACACAGACTTTTGAAAACTAGCAAACTCCCTCTAATGTTTACAGGACATTTTCTCTTTGGCTTCCAGGCACATCTCCACCACAGCTGGCAGTTCTGCAGGCACAAGCCAGCTTGGGTGTAACAGGTGAAATTATTCTAAAACAAAGTAACTGGTATCATTCAACTGACTTCTACGAATCTCTCATTCGGTGTTGCAGAGACTTGTTAGAAATAAAGAATGAGGGTCGCCTGGGTGGCTCAGTTGGTTAGGCAGCTGCCTTCGGCTCAGGTCATGATCCCAGTGTCCTGGGATTGAGTTCCACATCGGGCTCCTTGCTTGGCAGGGAGCCTGCTTCTCCCTCTGCCTCTCTGTCTGCCTGTGCTTGCTCCCGCTCTCTCTCTGACAAATAAATAAATAAATCTTTAAAAAAAAGAAATAAAGAATGAGAAAAATCCAGAATTAAAGTGGGCCTCACACAAAGATATGACTTAGGATGAACCTTAGTGTTCTCCCACTCTTTAAACCACCTACAGTTTACCCACTTGATATGAACTTCTGCAGCAAGCACTAGGCAGATACAGCTTACCACTTCCCTTTTGTGATAATCAAGACTTCCGCTGCAAGTAGACTTCACTGCAAATTCCATTATGAAACACTAGAATCAGGTGTAGGAGGGCTACACTGTATTCTAAGTGTAGCTGACAAAATTATCTGTTGGTATCCTCACTAGTAAACAATAATTTAAAAAACATCTATACTGACATCATAAGAGAGAGAAAAGGATCTCAGGGCTCCAAAGATTACAGGCTTTGGAATCCGTGGGATTGGTCAAATACCAGCTTCAACACTTACTAATTGTGTGTCCTAACTGTGTGATCTTGGGCAAGTAACCTATCCTGAGTGACTTCATCTTCTTCTTCTTTTTTTTTTTTCTTAAAGGGGAAACAACACTTTCTTAATTTTACTAACTTACATACTTAATTAACGTATGTAATAAAGAGCCTAAGCTGAGTCTGGCACACAGTAGATCATCATCAAATGCCAGCTAAATCCCTCCCCACCCTTTTGCCTACCCAGGTATCACTGGCTAGGCCAGTGGGCCACAGTGGGCCAGAACAGCCGTTCTACTGAGCCACCAACCCTCATCCTACTAATTCCCCCAAGTGAAGTAGTCTCACGCCATGGGAAGCCCCTACTCTCTTCCCTTCGTTCATTCATACAGCAAACATTTAAGCCCCCACGATGCAGGCCCTGTAGGGAACACGTAGATGGAGAAGGCCGGGTTCCTGTCCTCAGGGAGCTCACCCTGCAGTGGGGAGAGATTGCAGAGAGCAAGATCGCAAAATAGACGACAGCGAAAGGAAGGGCTAGAACTGAAGCATGAGCTGAAGGCCCGCCGACCTCTCCCCTATGACCCCAAACCCCAGCTCCCGTGTGTGTAGACGATGCAGACCCCAACATGCCTCCCTTCTCCCCCATCCCGCAGGCCGGCCCCGAGGGTCCAGACCTCACGCACACTGCAGGCCAGCCCGCTCGGTTCGGGCCTTCCTTTACACCCTACTCCAGGCCAGGGCCAAGTCGCCTTGCGGTCAGGACCCCTACCCGGCCTGGGGCCCGCTTGGGACTACCTGAAGTCGGGTGGCTGCAGCGCATTTAGCGCCGCTTTATCAAGGCGCTCCATGGTGTAGCCGCGCCCGCAGCAGGTGCCGGGAGGCGGGCTGGGCTCCAGGACCCCACTCACTCCGCTCCGTAGGCGATCCGTAGAGGCGTGCCGCGCCGGAAGTGCCGGCCAGAGCCGGGCGGCGGGACGCAGTGCGCAAGTGCGGCGCGCCAAGGTGACGTTAAGCCGCGCCGGCGCAGACGCGGGCGCCGGCGTTCACGTGACTTACCGGCTGGGGCTCCGAGGCGCGCGCTCTCTGAAGAGCTGCCTGTGCTCGAGGAGCAGGCCTGGCGAGGAGCCCAGCCACCCCACGTTGAGCCGGGACTTGCCTCGCAGCATGATCCTCCGAAGTGGACGGCGATGCCGCCGCCCCCTGAGCGCGCGTGAGCTCCTCTGGTCCCCCTCCGGAACCGCGTCGCCAGGCTGCGGTGTCGAGGCTACCCGAGCAGATGAGCCGCAAAGAGGGACGACCAGGCAGAAGACGGTGGTCCCAGGCAACCAAGCAATTTCTGAAGGCAACACAAAAAAGAAGTGCACGTTATTCCCCAGCCCTTGAGAAACGCCTCATTATTACCAACAGTGGAAGTCCAGCCTTGGGAAAGTGGGAGGAGTTAGTTTAACACTCAACGGAGTCCGTAAGCTAGTCAATGTCAGAGCTGAAAGAGCCCTTGCTGAGAGTGACTGTCCAGGCCTGACGATGCCAGTGATCCCAACTTCCACTTGAAGTTAAAAACATTTTGCAGCTGCTCAGAAAGCCGCCAATGACACAGCAGGGACTCAAACAGTAAGGGACAGATGGGCCTCCCGGGCCCGCACAACCGGAGAGAGGTATAAACGAAAACAGTGCGGTAAGCATAGGGCCAGCCTTGACAAAATAGGGTTGCCACTGGCTGCTAGTAAGAGGACAACCCTTACATGGTCAACGCCTGGAACGGGCCGCTGACCACACATCTATTTTCTGCACCACATGGATACAAAGACCACATGTAAAATCATAACTAAACAGGGCAGCTTAAAACAGCGATGAGCACTGTGGGCTGGGCTGCAAGAAGCCTGGGTTTGAGTCCAAACTGATTTCCTCTCTGGCCCTCATCTAGACCCTTAGGGAGATAAGAATCATCTAATTCCAGAACTAGGGCAAAATTAAAATTTAACTGTGGGGTTGGCAAACTGTGGCCAGCTCGGTGAATACATACAGCCTGCCTGCAAACTGTTTTCCTACAGCTGGTGAATTTCCTTTTTTAATGGTTGAAAAAAAATCAAAAGAAGAGTTAATATTTTGCCACACAGGAAAATGATATGAAATCCAAATTTCAGTGTCCATAAATACAATTTTATTGGAATTCCACCATGCTCATTAGTTTGTATCATCTATAGCTGCTTTCAAACTACAATGGCAACATTATGTACATGTGACAGAGACTGTATAGTCCATAATATCGGACCCTTCACAGGAAAAATTTGCCACCCCTGCTCTAGCTAATCACCCTATAAGGAAGTTCTTGTACCCCTAGGGATCCATACTTAGACTTTCTGAGAATAATTTTCAATATGTTAAAAAAAAACATAATAAAGTCCATGTATTTACTTGCCAGAAGAGACCAACAGCTACTTAAAATATGACCTTTCTTTAATTTTAGGCACTAATTATATCACATTGATGAGGTAATCCTGGTTATCTCATGAGAAAATATACAAATTATTACTAAACTAAGCAGTAATATACTTCACCAACTAAATCTTTTAAAACATACTGAATGAGCACAAGAGAAGGGAACTTTGCTTTGTGACTGTGTATCTCCAATGCCTACATTAAGGGCCTGGCATATAGTAGATGCTCAATAAATGTTTGTTAAATAAATGAACTGGAGATCAAAGAGCAAAGAGGTTTTTGGTAGTGAAAAGATTGCAAACCACTGATACAGTAGTATTAGCTTGCTGGGGCTACCTGAACAATGAACTGCAAATCGAATTGTTACTAGTGGGAGAGAGTCTGCATTGTATGAATGGAGATCTCTTAGATCCCCCACAAAGAATCTGTGCACAAATAAAGATAGCCAGAAGGAAAGTACCTAGCACAAAGCTGTTTTTTAAGGACAGTACATTCTCAAGTTTGGAGGGCAGGTGGGCCCAGAAGTGGCAACCGCACTGCAGCTAGGGGTCTCTTCTTTTTGTGTTTGCCTGGGTTATAGGTCATAAGTAGGGGGGAGTCTCCAACTGAAGTTGTTTCGTGACACCTCAGGAACTCCTCCTACCACTTGGAAGGGGGAGTCTTCTGACCCTACAAGGTTCTTGCTGGAACTGTCATGGCCATTTTCCTCCACAGGGGTGAGGTTTGAAACCACATTGTAAAACTATAGGAAAGCCTGAGGGTCGAGGTTGGAGAGAAGAGTGCAAGTTCTATACCTGTGGCTCTTGGTCTGTCAGCCCAAGGGTGTTAGAAGACTTAAGACCAGGATATTAAAGGGGCGCCTGGGTGGCTCAGTGGGTTAAAGCCTCTGCCTTCGGCTTGGGTCATGATCTCAGGGTCCTGGGATCGAGCCCCAAATCGGGCTCTCTGCTTAGCAGGGGGTCTACTTCCTCCTCTCTCTCTGCCTGCCTCTCTGCCTACTTGTGATCTCTGTCTGTCAAATAAATAAATAAAATCTTTTTTTAAAAAAAAAAGACCAGGATATTAAAAGTCACAAAATCAGGATGTTGTGCCCTCAGGCTTGTAATGTGTCATGTATTTGTCACCACCTTTGTCTCCAGCTCACATCTAACTTACTCTATCAGAATGGTTAAAGAATAGAAATTTATTGTCACATAGTTCTGGAGGCTAAAAGTCTGCAGTTGAGGGGTCGGCAAAGTCGGTTTCTTCTAAGGATGGTGAGGGAGAATTTGTTCTGTGCCTCTCACTTAGTTTCTGGTAGTCTGAGGGCAATCTTTTGTGATCCTTTATTTGTAGAAGCATCCCCTGGATCTCTGCATTTCTCTTTATGCAGCATTCTCCCTGTGTCTGTATCTGTATCCAAATATCTTCTTTTTATCAAGATGCCAGTCATATTAGATTAGGGGCCTACAATACTCCAGCATGACTCAACTAATCACATCTCCAACCCAATTCCTAAATAAGGTCCCATTCTGAGTTACTGGGGGTTAGGAGTTCAACACAGGAATTGGGCTAGGAGCAAAGGAGACACAATTCAGCCCATACCATTAGTCTAAACTCCTTCTTGTACAAATGAGGAAACTGTGTTCCAGAGAGGAAAGAGAGTTATCAGAACACACATTTATCTAGTGGGGCCCAGCTCAAATCCTGCCTCCAGACCAGCACTTTTACACTCTCACAGCAGCAGCCTGTGTGGCATTTGTGTGATAACTTAGACAAGAATCACTCATAAATGAGATTTGATGTGGGACAAAATGCGTAATCTCATTTACATATTAGTGTTTGAGGTTTTTTAGCAAACTAAAGCTGTCATACCTCCTTTTGTTGCTGACTTCACACTCCTCCGGCATTTACTGTGAGCTCACTGAGGTGAAGATAGAACTTTTAGAATAAATTCAATCTGTAAGAGAAAAAAGGAAAATAGCAGTCTGGCCCCTAAACAAAGTCCTGCAACCTCCTACCTGCAGCAGCTGCTAAAGAACTGGAGGTCAGTGAAGCCCAAACAGCTGTTGCCATGGGAATGAAATGGCATGTTGGGGGCGTGGTCACGATGGAGGCAACCCTAAGGGGCACCTCCTTTATTCCCTAAGAATCAGAAAATGATTCTTAAATACCAAAAGCCCCAGTCTGGCCCTTTCAGTTCAGTTGAGAAAACAGAGCTAAATATGGGTAGTGACTTGCCCCAGACTCACTGGATTCGTGACAGGATTCGAGAATTTATCGTTCCCAACTCTCAGTCCCATGTTTTGTCCATTGTACATATTGTCTTAGACCTCTGTATTATAAACCCAGTGACAGGAAAAGTGTACAGCCAAAGTTGAGTTTGGTAGTATCCCTCCATTTTCTTTACTGACTCACACAGCAACCCTGCCCCCCCGCCCCCCGGCCCACCGCAGTACTCCCTTAGGTAGCTGGTGGTGGGGTTGGTGGGAATAGCCATACTCGAAACACCAACTGGCGCTTTCTGAAGCCAATCCTCGCACAGTGTGACATTTTAAAAACTAAGCCACAAGGAAAATAGGAATAAGCTCCACCATACAATCAGTAAAAGTCATCCTGAGGAGGGGGGGAGTAGAGAGTGGGAGAGGGAGAGAAAGAAACTTTGGCTTCTTTATAATGTGGGGTGTGATTTTTTTTTTCTAATACAAATTGGTAAAATATGCCCCCTGGTGAAAAAACTTAGTTCCACTTCTAGAAAGAATAAATAAGTGGTTTTGGCTGGTGGTTATTCTAGTAAAAACTCTTCCTTCAGGAATCCCTGGGCAATGAAATGCAAGTTTTGTTGTTGTTTGCTCATTTGTTGATGTCTCTTGGAACAAAAAATTAACTAATTTATTTCACAAACACTTATTAATGAAATGCAAGTTTTACTGAAGGGTGACAATTTTTCTTTGAATCCGGCCCCTTTTCATTATCTCATCTGCACCGACCTCCAGACACCACCACTGCACAGAACAGTGTGCCTGCTGCTCCAGTTTACAAAGCCTGTTCACAATCTCTACAATTTATATACCATCTCCATTTTATAGGTGGAGAAACTCGGGCCGAGGAAAATTTTGAAGTTGATTGAAGGCCTCACAGCACCCCGTCTCCCAACTCTCAATCACTTTCCTAAAATGTACGTCAGGCTACCTCTCCCAACGCCGTCATCCGCTGAAGAGCTAAGCTGGGATCTTAGAGCTGGTGAAGGCACTTGCCAGTGGAGCCAGGGAATACTTGGGGCCCATGGAGGAAGACTATTGTCACCAGGCTGCCCCCACAGAATCTGAAGCCCAGGAGTTGACAACTGTAGAGCACTAAATGGAGCCCTGGGGTATCTTCTAGCAAAGGGAAAGTAGACACTGGGAAAGAGTGAAACAGGCCCCATCACTTGCCAAGCGTGGTACAGGCCAGCCTAGGGGCCCGAGGTCCCTGGCACATCACAGGGTTTGTTACTACGAAGGGAACCGCGACCCGTGAGGAGCAGCAGGGCACCAGCTGCCAGTGCCAAAGAGAAGGATCCTGGTCCAAGAGCTTTCCAGACAGGCCTGCCACCGCAAAGGCACCCTGAGGACTGATGGGACAGGCCCACACCCCAAAACAGACATACTTTGTGCTCCACAAGGGCCAGGTTGGGAGGAGGTACTTGTGATCCGTTGGCTGAATGAAGAAGTCAGTGCGCAGCACAGAGGAAGTGAGGCAGGGTCTCGCCCAGACCCTGAGATGCCGAAACACGGGAAACACCGCACACTGAGAGCCTGCAGGCCACTGGGCCTGAGACCTCGAAGTCCGCTTTCCACGTGGTTCTCCGCAACGCCAACTGGGCCAGTGGAGGGCGCGCTGGCGCGGCCCGCCTCAGCTTTACTGGGCTGTGATTGGTCCACAGACGACTCCAGCACTGCGCAGGAGCAGCACCGCCTTCCGGCTAGCCGAGGGCTGGGCCTGGACGGGAAGGAAGTCCCGCCCACCAGCCACAGGGCGAGGCAAGACAGGGTGGGAGCCTGAGGCCCAGAGTATGTTAGCGCTCCGCCACCAAATCGGGGTCCCTGGGGTGAGATCTGGGTCTCCGAGCTCTTTCATTCAACAAAGCTGACACTCGCAGCCCAAGCTGTACTCCTAATATCCGTTGAATAAAGTTAATACATGACTGATGAGTGAGCAAGAGATAAGTACCAGTGAAACCCAAAGTTCTAGCGGATTCTCTAGTGCTTTCTCAGCCTGTCTCCAACCCTCTAGGCTCTGAGCACCCCATTGTGCAAAGCCCTAGGAAATCTAGGTTTTGTTGCAAGGAACTATGTCCAACACTCCCCTGTAGTGGACAGGCTGGTACTTCAGGCCCGAGGAAATCAGAGTGGATGAAAGAGGAACCAGCTTCTTGGAGAAGCCCATCCAGGCAGGCCTATCCATGGGTCTTTGTCAACTGAGAAGGCCAAAGTTTACACCACAAAATAGCTGCTCTTTCAGAAATCTTGATTTATCGAAGTTGTGCACTCAGTCCTCTGATTCCAGGTCAGGCTGAGATCTGACTGTGAGAGAATAGTAGTTAAAATATTTCCCCTAGAAAGTTCTGCACCAAGAACAGCTGCCCATCATCCACTTTACCTTAACTTTAGTGCCTCGTGCTTTTTCTGGACACATGACACTAGCATCTGCCTTTCCACATGCCCTCAAGCCCCACTAGACAAAGTGGAGCAAATATTGTCCTTGGGAATGTGTGGGCCAATGGAGGCTCACAGCATCACAAAAGGACCACAAAAATACTTCCTAGAATCATAAACTGCCAAGTGGTTATCCAGTCTTTATTCCCCAGCTCCAGAAAGAAGAAACTCAGTGCCTCCCAAGACACCTGACTTGATTTTCCAACCTCTGTAGTAGCAGGGGCCAGCCTAACTATCCCCTCTGCTCTGTGGACGCTGTCCTCTATTAACCTTGCCAGCACTTGTTGGTGACCACATTTTACTGCTGGAACATGTTCATCTATCAACAAGCCCCTCAAATCTTCTCTATGCAGGTGCTGCCAGATCTTCTCCGTACTGTCTTGGGTGGATTTTTAGAGCCACATGTGTGTCCCCACATTGGTCACTGTGTCATCTCAACTATGCATTGACAAAGCAGACACAGAGGGCCGGTGGGGAAGCAGCTGGATTACCACCGGAAAGAACTGGACTTGGAGCCAAAGCCTGGATATGAATCTGGGTTCCTCCACCACTTCCTGTCTGTGGGACCACACACAGGTTGGTGCCCCTTTCTGGGCATTAGTTTACCTTACCTGGGAATGGTTTGTTAGGAGAAGTTGATGACCTGAAAAACGGCAAGGTCATAATGTGGCACAAGAGAAGGAGAGCTGGACTGGGAGTGACTCTGTCTGGGGCTCCCATATGCCCTAGAGCAAGCCTCTTATTTCCCCAGCTGTTGGTGTCAGAACTAGATGTGGGTGGGGCTAAATGAAACTCTCTGCCCCTTCTGGGATATGCAAAGAAAAGTGGCAGTTGGAGAACTGTCTATTTTTTGAGAGTATACTTCCTTTTCAAAGAACCAAGTCATTTCTTTCTTCATTTTACAGTCTCAGCACAACACTTAGGTTATCTTTGTTCCACTGGCAGCTTTGTGATCTTCTGCAAGAGAAAGATTTTGAGGATGAAACACAACAGCAAGACTCATACACAAATGTCACCTGACGAATGGCTTCAGGAACAGGCTATGTAGCCTGAGGAAGGAAAGAGCAGGGAGAGCTCTGCCTTCAGGTATTTGAAGGGCTTTCACAGGGAAGGAAGATGAAATTAGGAGTGAGTAGAAAGCAGAAGGGGCTGGAGAACCAGGATCCAAGAACAGAAGCCCTAGGAAGTGTGTTTCTTTTCATTCTGAAGAATTGCTTTCTACCTGTTGGCCTATTAGAGCTGATGTACAAAGGTATCTGAACCCTTGGTGGGCTTTTACCCTGCTCTGGAAGATGGATTGCTTTTAGATGATTAAGGCCTTCCTCCCCAAATCAGATGATTTTGTGCTCTCTGAGCCCATGGTGAGATCAGGCACATTTTTTATAGCAGCTAGTACAGATTTGTGTACACAGTTGGGCTTAGCTAAATGAGTGAATGAATCTTTCTTTCTTCGTATAACAGGGAAGGCCTGTGATGGGGTGTTATCCTTGGTCCCTGACACTGGGATAACGATGGTGTCCCACAGTAAAACATTTTTGCATGTAAATATCACTTAAGTCTTCACAGTGGTTGTCAAACAGTGAGGTTCTGAGAGAAGCCAGTGCACCAACCTGGAAACATTTTTATGATAATCATTTTCCTACAGAACTCGGAGCTTCAAAAGGAAGGCATTCAAATACCCCCCTAGAATATTGCAGCTGGAAGAAACTTTCAAGATCACAGAATCCAACCCCTTTCATTTCCCAGATGGCAAAGTCAAAGCGCTGGCTTGGGGGTGAGGGGAGGAGCATGTCTTTCCTGGCCTAAGGCCTGGCACATGGAAAGAACCTACCAGAGCCTTGCTGGCTGCCTGCTTGACAGTGGGCCAAACAAGGCAATGGCAGAGTAGGGTGAGAAATCAGCCTTCTCCTTCATCCAGGCAAGGCAGCAGGGCTTAAACTAGGCCCAAAGGCAGCTGGAAGGTGACACAGCAATTTAGACAGGAGCTGGAAATGAGACGGTGACATGAGATGACTAAGAACACTAGCCCACATCTCCCCCAGAGGTGACATGGAAGCCGAAGGAAAGACCCATCCTTGTAGAGGAGGTGCTGGCAAACAAACAGGTCCCACAAAGCCCAACCTAATCTCTGCTCTGCATGGACAACACCCCTTCTGGGGATGCTGTGTCCCAAATTTACAAATCCAACAGCTTTCAGGGCTCCAAGAGTTTGTCTTCACTTGGAATGTACTTCTCACTGATACTTTCAAAATCCTGCCCACCCTTAATATTAAGTTCAGCTAAAATGCCACCTCTTCTGAGAAGGATTTTTAAATGCCCAAGTCCTACTTCTTTATCCCCAAGACCCTGGTTGTCCTCTTCTTCAACTTACCTCAATCTGCTTTGGACCAGTGTTGGTGTGCTGGTCTCTCTCCCTTGCCCAGATTGTCCTTCACACTGTTCACTTACGAAACTCAGAGAACTTGCTTCATGCATACTTGCTGCTTCTCCAGTCCCAGGCACTTTAGGTGCTAAGCGAACCCAGCAGAACACCCAGAGGAAAGGAGAGCTGAAGAAGAGGCTTGCTGCCTACCTGCACCCCCTTCACAAAACAGCAGTCTGCCTCTGACAAGTCCCAGAGAAAGGGAGGAGCAAGGAGGGGAGGGAAGGGCAAGAAATGAAGGGAGGGAGGAGGGAAGAGATGGGGAAGCATTGTTGAGAACTGAGAAAACACACAGACTTTTATTATCCAGAGAGCCTCCTAGGGAAAGAGACACACAAAGGGTGGTGGATTGGTGGTGAAATAGTAGACCAGATTCCCCACGTGAGGGGGAACACTTCACAGTTCCGTCCATTGATTCAATCGTTTGTTCAATAATGGAGGGCCTACTATGGGCATGGTACTGTTTTGTTTTGGGTTTTGGTGGTATGCCCTAGTGGTTAAGGATACACATGGGTTCAGGGGGACGCCTGGGTGGCTCAGTTGGTTAAGCGGCTGCCTTCAGCTCTGGTCATGATCCCAGCATCCTGGGATCGAGTCCCACATCGGGATCCTTGCTCAGCAGGGAGCCTGCTTCTCCCTCTGCCTCTGCCTGCCTCTCTGTCTGCCTGTGCTCGCTCTCTCTCTCTAACTAATAAATAAATTTTAAAAATCTTAAAAAACAAAAGGATACACATGTGTTCAAATACCAGCTAGTCATTTACTAACTATGTGACCTTGGATAGGTTACTTAACTTCTCTGTGCCTCAGTTTCTTTATCTATGAAATGGGATCATAATGGTACCTTCCTTAAAGGTTCTTGTGAAAATTAAGTGACTTAATTGACACCAAGTGCTTTGAACAGTGATCTGCACAAAGCACGAAGTCTACATAAACCTTGGCGATTGTTTCAGGCACTGCAAATATATACATCAGTGAAAAAAACTCACAGAAATCTTTGCCTCTATTGAGCTTAAATCCTAATGGAGAGAGATAGACAATGGACAGAAACAACAAAGGAAATCAATCACATTAGGACGTAACAAATTATGCATGAAAAAAAAAAAGACTAGGTCAGGGAAGCTGGGAGTAGGCAGGTGGGGCCTTGCAATTTTAGGTGCTGTGGTCACTGCGGGCCTCGCAGAGAGACCTGTTTGTCAACTGCATCAACTTGAACCTGCCCTTTGGGGTGGGGCCATCTCACTACCCAAATCTCACTAAGGCACCCAAGGTTGCTTGTGCTCAGGAACGTCTTTTGGGACCAGGAAAAGATCTTTCGAGAGAATTCTCAGAGATCAGGTGCCTTGAGGGTGAGAAGCTGTTTGCTGTTGAGTTAGAGGAGGTGCAGAAGTCTGCAAGGTAAGCACTTGTGGCCAAGTTTGGCTGCTGCTGGGCCTCTGAGGAGCACACTGGACCCTTGCAGCTGGCACAGAGGCAGCTGAGGGAGCCAGAGCCCTTCAGGGAGCTTAGCTAATGAAGACCTGCAGTGCGAAGCTTGGCTCAGCTCCTTGGACCTACATCACTTTTTCCCTAAACTCAGCTTCCTCTTACCTGGAAAGCCTAGTGGAACAAACTGGGAGGGCCCTGAATTCTTTTTTTTTTTATTTATGTTTGAGAGAGAGAGAGAGAGAAAGCACAATCTCAGGCAGACAGAGGCAGAGGGAGAAGCAGGCTCCCTGCCAAGCAAGGAGCCCAATGTGGGACTTGATCCCAGGACGCTGGGATCATGACCCGAGCCGAAGGCAGCCGCTCAACCAACTGAGCCACCCAGGCGTCCCTAGGAGGGCCCTGAATTCTTAATGATGCATGAAGTACAGCAGGTTTTGCTGTGGGTGATTGAGAGAGAGTCCTTTCTGGTTTTCTTGGAGGCAATGACTCCAGGAAGAGCTCAAGGTGTCTTCCAAGGGCAAGGTTTCTTATGAGAGGGCTCTCAGTTGGCACCCCTGCAACCCTAGTCACACAAAGGCCATCCTCAGAAGCCACTTTGCCAACCCCAAGCCCCCTTTTCACTTTTGGACTTCACAACTCCCCCCCTCATTCTATCTCAATGCTGCTTGCAGAGGCTCAAAGGGTAGCTGTCTCACTTTTGGGTTGTTGGATTATAAATTTCTCAAGGTCATGAATGTTTTTGAGAAGGTGACAAATTCTAAAAGCCTCACACTGTAGCATGCATTCAACCATTTATTCAATAAATACTTATTGAGTACCTATCAAGTGCCATGCATTGTTCTCGGTGCTGGGGAAACAGCAGTGAAGAAAACAGACCAAAGATCTTTCCTCACAGAGCTCATATTCTAGTGGGACAAACAAGCAAAGAACATAATACATACATAAGACAATGTCAGCACAGTGAACACTGCCATTAAGAAGAAATAAAGCAGAGTAAGGGGACTAAGAATGATGGGGTCCTTTCCAGTCGTGGGGCACAGAGAAGGCTTCTGAGGTGGTGACATTTAAGCCCAATCTGAATGAAGCTATGGGCCAAGCCATGTCCCAGGCAAAGGAACAGGGAGGGAACAGCAAGTACGAAGGCCCAGAGACCAAAAAAAAAAAAAACAAAAAACACAAGAGAACTGCTACTACAGTATTATCAACTAGCTACTATAGAAATTTAGGTCAAAAGAGAGAACATGTCTTTTTCAAAGCATATATCAAGGAAGGAATGAATGAGTGAGAGATCCTCACATCCATGGATGACCACTATTAATGTTTTTATGTATTTTCTTTCTGATATATTAACATATGGACACATGTACATACACACTGTTTTTCTTTAATCGTTGCTCTGCAAACTTTTTTTTTTTTTACTAACTGGATGCAAAGACAATTTCCAATGTCCAGAAACATTGATCTACATTGTCATTTTTTTCAACTTGATGTTTGTACCAATTTGAAGTATCTTTTTATTTATTAAAGTATAATTTACTTACAGTAAAATTGATCCTTTTTAGGTAGACAGTTCTATGAATTTTTACAAACTTACTAATTCGTGTAAGATTCACCATCAAGAGAGTGAATTTCCAGGGGAGCCTGGGTGGCTCAGTCATTAAGCATCTGCCTTCGGCTCAGGTCCCGATCCCAGAGTCCTGGGATGGAGCCCCGAGTTGGGCTCCCTGCTCAGCAGGAAGCCTGCTTCTCCCTTTCCCACTCCCCCTGCTTGTGTTCCCTCTCTTGCTGTGTCTCTCTCTGTCAAATGAATAAATAGAATCTTTAAAAAAAGAGAGAGAGTGAATTTCCCTATTATCCCAAATAGTCCTTTTCTGCTCCTTTGTAGTCAAATTGCCTTCTCCCACCTACAGATCAGATTCCTGGCAAACAATTGTCTGATTTCTGTCAAAATAGTTTTAATTTTTTCAGAACGTCATATAAATGGAATCATATAGTATGAAGACGTTTGTGTCTAGCCTAGTTCACTTAGAATAGTGCTTTTGGAGGTTCATCCACTGATAATTACTATCAGTAATTTATTATTTTTATTGCTGAATCGCACTCCATCATATGGATATACAGCAATTTGTTTATCCATTCACTAGTGGAGAGATACTTGGGTTGCTTCCAGCTTTTAGTGGTCACAAATGAAGCTATTATAAGCATTCATGTAAAGAATCTTTTCCAAATGGTATGTCATTATTTCTCTTGGGTATATACTTAGAAGTGGGACTGCTAAATTGTATGGTAAAATTGTGTTTAACTTTGTAGGAAACTGTCAAACTTTTGTCCAAAGTGTCTGTACCATTTTGCATTTCCACCAGCAAAGTATGAGAGGTCTAGTTGCTCCACATGGTTATTTCTTTGTAAATTTTTAGCCACTGTAATAAAAGTGATGGTATCTTGTTGGTTTTTTAAAAATTGTTTTAAATTTTATTTTATTATTTTTACTGAAGTATAATCAACATACAGTGTTATGTTAGTTTCACATGATACAATATAATGATTCAATATTTCTATGCATTACTCAGTGCTCATCATGATAAGTCTATTCTTAATCCCCTTCCCCTGTTTGACCCATTCTCGCCACCCACTTCTCCTCTGGCAACCACCAGTTTGTCTGTTGTTTTAATTCACTTTTTCTCTAATGACTAATGCTGTTGAGCTTCTTTCATGTGCTTATTTGCCATTCTTACTTCCTCTTTGGTGAAGTGTCAGTTCAAATC
This sequence comes from Taxidea taxus jeffersonii, assembly GCA_003697995.1. Classification (NCBI taxonomy): domain Eukaryota; kingdom Metazoa; phylum Chordata; class Mammalia; order Carnivora; family Mustelidae; genus Taxidea; species Taxidea taxus. The sequence goes on from RCUC01108442.1 coordinate 32,757, forward strand.
TTTGTCCATGTTGTAATTAGACTGTTATTGCCGAGCTACATTAATTTCCTAGGGTTCCTGTAACAAATTACCATACATTTAATGGCTCAAAACAACCGAAATAAATTCTCTAACATTTCTGGAAGCTAGAAGTCCAAACCGAGTCTTATGTGTGTCAAAGTGTCAGCAGAGTTGGTTCCTTCTGGTGGCTCCAAGGGAGAGTCTGTTCTTGCCTCTTCCAGCTTCTGGTGGCTGCTGATAATTCCATGGCCTTGTTGCTCCAGTCTGTGCCTCTGTGGTCCCATTGCCTTCTCCTTTTCTGTAGTCAAATCTCCTCCTGCCTCCCTCTTATCAGGACATTTGTGATGACATTTAGGGTCCATCCAGATAGTCCAGGATAATCTCTCCATCTCGAGATTCTTCATCACATTAGCAAAGTCCCTTTTTGTCACATAAGTAACATTCATAGGCTCCAGGGGTTAGGACCTGAATGACTTTGGGGGACAGCACTCAGCCTACCATACAAACTTAGAGACTTCTTCAAATTTTGATTCACTGTCTTTTATTAGATATGTGCTTTGCAAATATTTTTTCCCTCCCTGTGGCTCATCTCTACATTTTCTCAACAGCTCTCTTGAAGAACACATTTATAATTTTTGTTTTGATGAAGTCCAATTTATAAATGTCATCAAAATATTTTCTATTATGGCTTGTACTTTGTTTATCCTCTCAAAATAATCTTTACATAAGCCAAGGTCACGAAGATTTTCTCTTATATTTACTTCCAGATATTTTATAGTTTTAGGTTTTACATTTAAGCCATTGAACAATTTTGAGTTAGTTTTTTGTAAGTGGTGCAAGACACAGGTCCATATTCGTTACTTTGCATGTGAATGGTCAATTGTTCCAGGACCATTTGGTAAAAAGACTATTCTTTCTCCTTTGAATTGCCTTTGTGCCTTGTCAAAAACCAGTTGGCTATGTTTATTTCTGCACTCAGTTACATTCAGTTGATCTACATATTAGGTCTTTCACCATACCACCTTGTCTTGATTACCATAGTTTTATAATAAATCTTGAAATTTAATAGTATGAATACTCCAACTCTGTTCTTTTTTTGAAATCATACTTTTGCTATTTTTTTGCTACTACATAGAAACACAATTGACTTTTTGTATATTGGCCTTTTATTCTGTTCCAGTAGCTTTTCTGTAGATTTCTTGGGATTGTCTACATACACAATCATGTTGCCTGTGAATATAAACAACTTTATTTTCTCCATTCTAATCTGAAGCCTCCTATATCTTGTCCTTGCCTTACTGCATCAACCAAGGCCTTGGATATGATGTTGAGTATGAGTGATGAGAGTGCACATTCTTATGCTCCAAATCTTATTGGGGAAGCATTTGGTCTTTCACTGTTCATTATGATGTTAGGGATATACTGTTTGAGTTTTGTTGTTGTTGCTGTTGTTGTTGTTGTTGTAGATGTCCTTTTTCAAGAAGAGATGACCCCCTTTTATTACTAGTTTGCTGAGAGTTTTATTACAAATGCGTGTGTAATCGTGTGATTTTTGCTTCTTTAGACTGTTAGTATGATGGATTACATTGATTTCTTTTTGAATGTTGAACCAACTTTGCATTGCCAGAGTAAACATCACGTGATTTTTTATATATTATTTGATCCATTTGCTAATGTCTGATGAAGATTTTCACATTCTCTTCATAAGACATATTGGCTTTTAGTTTACTTTAGTTTTTTTCTTATACCATGTTGTCTGGATTTGGTGTTGGGGTAATGCTGGCATCATATAATACTTTAAGGCATATCCCCTTGTCTTCTCTTTTCTGGAATAGTTTTTGTAGAATTGGTATTACATACTCCTTAAATGTTTGGTAGAAGGTGAAAGTGAATTCATGTGCTTGAATTTATGGAAAGATTTTAACTCAATTCCCTCCAATTCACTCAGTAGGTGTAGGGCTTCCTGATTGTGTCTTTTCAATTTCTATGTCATTGAAGTTGTGAAATTTATGGGCACAGAATGTGGTTTGTAGTCCCTTATTATCCTGTTAATGTTTAGGTATATTGTTATTGTTAATGGTTGCCTGATAGCACATTATGTAAGATAACAATTTATTTAACCATTCTGTTGTTGTTGAACTTTTAGGTTACATTTCACCATTTTAAATATGATCAGTACATATGTATATATATCTTTATAGAGATGTCTGATTTCTTTAGATAAATCCAATAAGCAGACCTTATATTTGTCTGTATTGCCCCATAAAAATTACCCCTAAACTCAGTGGTTTAAAACAACAAACACTTATTTATGTATTTAAAATATTTTATTTATTTATTTATTTGAGAGAGAGAGAGAGCGCACACAAGCAGGGGGGCAGTCAAAGGGAGAGAGAGGGAGAAGCAGGCTTCCCACTGAGCACGGAGCCTCACAGAGACAGGGGTTTGATCTCAGGACCCCGGGATCATGACCTGAGCTGGAGGTAGATGCTTGATGCTTAACCAACTGAGCCACCCAGGCACCCAAACAACAAACATTTATTGTTCCATAAGTTCTGTAGTTCTGGAATCTAGTTGTGGCTTGACTAGGGCTTCTGGTTCAGGGTCTCTCACAGGGCTACAGTCAAGTGTTGGCTGGAGCTACAGTCATCTCAAGGCTTGACTGGGGGGAAGATCTGCTTCCCAGCTCACTTACATGATTGTAGGCAGGATTTCATTCCTTTTAGGCCATTGCACAGAGGGCCCCAGCTCCTCACTGGCCAGTCATTGCCCAGAGGCTGTCCTCAGTTTCTTGCCACATGAGCATCCCTGTGGGGCAGTTCACAACATAGCAGATGACTTCCTTCAAAGAAACAAGGTACTGAGAGACCAGGAGACAGCCAGCAAGACAGAAGCCACAGGCCTTTTGTACCGACTCTTGGAAGTGGCATCCCATCACTCATGCCATATTCTATCTATTTATTAGAAATGAGTCACTAAGTCTGGCCCACATTTAAGGAGAGGGGATTACAAAAGGCCAAAAATACAAGGAGGTGAGGTTGTTTAGAGCTTGCAAGACTATGTAGAATCTTTTTTTTTTTTAAGATTTTTATTTATTTATTTATTTGTTAGAGAGAGAGAGCGCGAGCACAGGCAGACAGAGAGGCAGGCAGAGGCAGAGGGAGAAGCAGGCTCCCTGCCGAGCAAGGAGCCCAATGTGGGACTTGATCCCAGGACCCTGGGATCATGACCTGAGCCCAAGGCAGCCGCCCAACCAACTGAGCCACCCAGGCGTCCCAGAGTATGTAGAATCTTTTCATTGTTTCTTATAAAGAACTGTGATTATGGGTTTAATTCCAGCTCCTTTTTTCCTGTTCTTCAAAAGACTAGTTTTTACAGATAATTTAAAAATAAAATAATGAGTCAACAGGAAATATTTATAATGTACATGTAGATAAAAATAATAGTAATTCAGGGGTGCCTGGGTCACTCAGTCATTAACCGTCTGCCTTCGGCTCAGGTTATCCCAGCGTCCTGGGTTCGAGCCCCACATTGGGCTCCCTGTTCGCAGGAAGCCTGCTTCTCTCTCTCCCACTCCCCCTGCTTGTGTTCCCTCTCTCGCTGTCTCTCTCTCTGCCAAATAAATAAATAAATCTTTTTTTAAAAAAATAGTAATTCAGTGAACACCCATGTAACTACCACTCAGTTTATTTTTTAAAATGTATATCTCTTTCCTTTCCATCTCAGGACTAACCAATATTCTATTTTTTGGTTTTTGTTTATTATTCCCTTGATTTTATTTAAATAAACACCTATAGTTATTTTATTTTTTTAAGTTTCTATAGTTATTTTAAAACAACATATTACTTAGCTTTGTTTGTTTTTAAACATTGTACTGTACTGCATGTATTCTTATGACTTTGCTTTTTTTGCAAGAGATGCTTCTGAGATTCATCTATTTTATTGCATCTAACTGCATTTATTGTACCTACTATATAGGATCCCATTGTTATACAACTACTATAATTTATTAATGCTTCTTATTAGTAGTAGATATTTGCTATAACCAACATGTGATTGTCTCCAGGTGCACATGTACACAGGCTTCTCTTGAAGAAAAACATTGCCATTCTGATGGGTATATGTTATAGACTGAATTGTGTATCCCCCACCCATTCCTATGTTAATATCCTAATCCCCAATACTCACAATTTGACTATTTGGAAATTGGGCCTTTAAAGAGGTAATTAAGGTAAAATGAGATTATTAGGTAAACCACAATCCAATATGACAGGTAACCTTTTAAGTAGAGATTAGGACACAGACAACATTTAGAGGCCACCAGGGAAGACACAGTGAGAAAGTGGTCATCTGCAAGCCAAGGAGTGAGGCCTCAGGAGAAGCTGACCCTGCCAGAACCTGGATGTTAAATTTCTGTTGTTAAACTCACCAAGCCTGGGGTATTTTGTTATGGCAGCTCTAGGGAACCAGTAGAGTATGGGTCTTTTGCTGTGATTGTAATTTGCTTTTATTGTGTTTGAGCATCTTTTCATATGTGTATGGACTATTTGGCTTCCTCCCCCTTGAAATGCCTAGTAATGTCATTTGCCCATTTGTTGTTGTTATTGTTGTTGGGTTATTCGTCTTTTCCCTGTTCTTTTACTGACCATCTTTCTTTATGTATTCCAGACTTGAACCATTTGTCTATGTATGTATTACAACCTATGCCTTCTCCAATGTGTGGCTTCTCTTTTTACTCTCTGGATTTTTTACCATCCTCACTGGTCTATGCTGGAATATCTTGTGTATTTTTTTTATTTTAATAATATAGTGAATCCTTGTGACCCTACTGCCAATCCCAAACTAGAAAATGAGTGATAACTTACATTCACCGATGGCCTCATCACCTATTCCATCCCTCTGCCATTCATTTCCTCAACATAGCTAACACTACATGCCAGGGTTTGTTTTATGTCCTTTACAGGTATTTACTCTTTCAAACCTGACCATAACCCTGTGAGTTAGCTACATTTTACACATGAGGCCACAGAAGCATAATGTTTAATTATTTGGCAAGGTCATGCACATTTGATGACAAAGCCAGAATTTGAACCTAGGCTGTCTATTCCTTAACCATTTTGCTATACTGCCCATTGTTAATCCCTATACAAAATTTGTTGTATCTCATTTAAATGCTTTTTAAAATTTGTGTTACCTATTAATGTTTGTCCAAATAACAAACTCCTTAGTTTTGAAGTTTTATTAACTTTATTAAGAAGGCAGCATACCATATGTGGTTAGTTAGTTGAACAGAAGTTTTTCGTCACATTTTAAAATTATCAGTCAATTTCCTTATGGTTTGTGCTTTTTTGTATCTTATTCAAGAATTATTTCCCTACTCCAAGGTTTTAAAGATCTGGTCTTGCATTACCTTCTAAAAATCTATAGCTTTGCCATTCAATTTAGTGATTTAAAAAAATTTTATTTTGAAGTAATTTTAGATTCATAACAATTGAAACAAATATTACAGAGAGTTCCTGTACTCTTCATTTATCTCCCCTAAATGATAATAGTTACCTAAACATAGTACAATTATCAAAACAAGGAAATTGACATTGTGTGTGTCATACATAGTATCACAATGTGATACAATTGATGAAACTACAGATCTTACTTAGATTGCACCACTTTTTATGTAAAAGCTTTTTAAATTTGGGGGTACAGTTCATGAAATTTTTAAATTTTTATTTATTATTTTTTTGAGAGATTGAGCATGAGTGGGGTAAAGGACAGAGAAAGAAACAGACGTCCCGCCAAGCAGGGAGCCTAATGCGGGACTCCATCCCGGGACTCCAGGATCAAAACCTGAGCTGAAGGCAGACACTTAATGGACTGAGCCACCCAGGTGCCCACACTCTATGAAATTTTTACCCCATGTCTACATTTATGCAACTACTATCACAATCAGTATGCTCTCTTGAGCCGCCTTCCCCACACCTCTACCCCCTGCAGCTAACCAATGATCTTCATTATGACAGCCCTGTCATTTTGAGAATGGGATATAAATGCAATCATACAGTATGTAACCTTTTAAAACTGGCTTTTTTTCCCACTCAGCATAATGCCTTTGAGATCCACCTAAGTATATATGTGTATCAATAGTTTGTTCATTTTTATTGCTGAGTAGTATTCTGTAGTATGAATATACGACATTTTCTTTATCTATTCACCCACTGAGTGACTTTTGAGTTGTTTCCAGCTTTTGCATGTTACAGAGCTCCTATGAACATTCATGGGCAGGTTTATGTGTGAACATAAGGTTTCATTTCTCTGGAATAAATGTACAAAAGTGGGATTGCTGGATCATATGGTAAGTATATGTTTAACTTTATAAGAAACTGCAAAAATGTTTTGCAAAGTGGCCATACCATTCTAGATTCCCACCAGCAGTGTAAGAGTATTCTCACAATATTTCATTGATTTATTATTTGTTATTTTTATTTTAGCCATTCTAGTGTGTACTGATGTTTCATTGTGGTTTTGCCTTGTGTTCTCCTAATGACTAATGATAGTAAGCATATTTTCATGTGCTTATTTACCATCTATATTTCCTCTTTGGTCAAGTGTCAGTTTGAGTATCTTACCTAACTGAATTCTTTGCTTTCTTACTGCTGAGTTTAGAGAATTCTTAAAGATTTTATTTATTTATTTGACAGACTGAGGTCACAAGTAGGCAGAGAGGCAGGCAGAGAGAGAGAGGAGGAAGCAGGCTCCCCGCCGAGCAGAGGGCTCGATGCGGGGCTCTATGTGGGGCTCAATCCCAGCACCCTGGGACCATGACCTGAGCCGAAGGCAGAGGCTTTAATCCACTGAGCCACACAGGCACCCAAGAATTCTTTATGTATTTTGCATACATGTCCTTTGTCAGAGTGGTATTGATGTGCAAATATTTGCTACTAGTCTGTGGCTTCTCTTTTTATTTTCTTATCAGTGTCTTTCACAGAACAAACATTTATTTTTAATTTTGAAGAAGTCTTAAACTTGTAATGGTTATGCTTTTGATGTTCTGTCTAAAAATCCTAAGACAAAACAATTCTCTCCTTTTCTTCTAAACGTTGTAGAGTTTTATGCTTTACATTTAAACTTATGATCTATACTCGAGGAACTACAGAACACTCATGAAAGAAATTGAAGAGGACACAGAAAGATGGAAAAACATTCCATGCTCATGGATCCAAAGAATAAACATTGTTAAAATGTCTATACTCCCCAGAACAATCTATAATTTCAAGGTCATCCTATTCAAAATACCATCGGCATTTTTGGAAGTGCTGGAACAAACAATCCTAAAATTTGTATGGAACCAGAAAAGACTCTGAATTGCCAATGAAATGCTGAAAAAGAAAAACAAAGAAGGGGGCATCATGTTGCCTGATTTCAAACTCTATTACAAACCTGTGATCACCAAAACAGCATGGTATCAACACAAAAACAGACGCAAAGACCAATGGAACAGAGTAGAGACCCCAGAAATGGACCTGCAACTCTATGGTCAAATAATCTTCAACAAAGCAGTAAAAAATATCTAGTAGGAAAAAGAAAGTCTCTTCAATAAATGGTGCTGGGAAAATTGGACAGCTATATACAGAAGGATGAAACTGGACAATTCTCTTACACCACACACAAAGATAAACTCAAAATGGATAAAAGACCTCAATGTGAGATAGGAATCCCTCAAAATCCTAGAGGAGAACGTAGGCATTAAGTTCTTCGACATCAGCTACAGCAACTTCTTTCAAAATACGTTTCCAAAGGCAAAAGAAACAAAAACAAAAATGATCTTTTGGGATTTCATCAAGAAGAAAAGCTTCTGCACAGCAAAGGAAACAGCAAACAAAACAAAGAGGCAACCCACAGAATGGGAGAAGATATTCGCAAATGACTACAGACAAAGGGCTGATATCCAAGATCTATAAAGAACTTCTCAAACTCAACACCCAAGAAACAGACAATCAAGTCAAAAAACAGGCAGAAGACATGAACAGACACTTCTCCAATAAAAACATACAAATGGCTATCAGACACATGAAAAAATGCTCATCATCATTAGCCATCAGGGAAATTCAAATCAAAACCACATTGTGATACCACCTTATGCCAGTTAGAATGGCCAAAATCAACAAGACAGTGAACAAGTGTTGGAAAGGATGTGTAGAAAGGGGAAACCTCTTAGATTGTTGATGGGAATACAAGTTGGTGTAGCCACTTTGGAAAACAGTGTGGAGATTCCTCAAAAAGTACAAATAGAGCTACCCGATGACCCTGCAATTGCACTACTGGATATTTACCCAAGGATACAGATGTATTGGAAAGAAGGATCATATGCACCCCAATGTTCATAGCAGCAGTGTCCACAATAGCCAAACCATGGAAAGAGCTGAGATGCCCTTCAACAGATGAATGGATAAAGAAGATGTGGTTCATATATACAATGGAATATTACTCAGCCATAAGAAAGGATGAATACCCAACATTTGCATCAACATGGATAGGACTAGAGGAGATTATGCTGAGTGAAATCAGTCAAGCAGAGAAAGTCAAATATCATATGGTTTCACTTACTTGTGGAGCATAAGGAATAACATGGAGGACACTGGGAGATGGAGAGAAGAAGTGAATTGGGGGATATCAGAGGGGGAGATGAACCATGAGAGACTGTGGACTCTGAGAAACAAATGGAGGATTTTGGAGGGGACGAGGATGGGGGGTGGGTGATCCTGCTGGTGGGCATTAAGGAGGGCATGTATTGCATGGAGCCCTGGGTTTTATATGCAGACAATGAATCTTGGAACACTACATCAAAGACTAATGACTTACTGTATGGTAACTAACATAATAATAAAAAAAGAAACACTGATGAAAAAAACAAAACAAACTTACAATTCATTTTGAGTTAATTTTTTAATAAAGTGGGGCCTGGTGGTTAGGATAGGGGTAACTCCTTATTCAGATAGGTCAGGATGGCCAATAGGGGCCCACCTCACAGTGTCTGCAACACCCATTAGTGTTTCTGGGTTGTGGACTGTTCTAGCTCCTAGGTTATAAGGCAAAAAACAAATAAAACAAAAACAATAACATCCAGAAGATTTACTGCTAGGCCATCCATTCAGTCCTGAGGTCCCTAGTCAGTCCTTCTCTTCCTCTTAGTCTTCTGATAACTATGTATTTTCAGGGGCTTTCAATTATAATTAGTGAGAGGAACATGATGAAATGCATTTCCTTCATCTGGTATAGTTGGAGACCTACATTTAAGTCACATGAAATTTATTTCTGTGTATGGTAAGAGGTAGGGATCCAATTTCATGTTTTCAATACACATGATCAGTTGTTTCATTACCATTTTGCAAATAGTCCACTCCTTCCTTTTCAATTATTTATAAAGACAGCTATGATACCTGGTAAGGTCAGGCCCCTCACCTTATTCTCCTTCTTTGGAAATGCTTCAATTTTTCTTGGCATTTGTTCTCTCATATGAAGTTTTGAATCCACTTGTCAAGTACCATGAAAAAAAAAAGTGTTGTGATTTTTGTTAGAAAAGCATTGAGGGGTGCCTGGGTGGTTCAGTCAGTTAAGCATCTGACTCTTGATTTCAGCTCAGGTTTTGATATCAGGGCCGTGAGTTCAAGCCCCGTGTTGGGCTCTGTGCCCAATTCAAAAAGAAAAGAAAAAAAGGAAATGCACTGAATCTGCAGATTAATTTGGAACTAAATGGACATCTATACATAGTTGAGACTTCCAAATCATGAATACAGTATATTTCTCAATTTAGGCCTTCTTTAATATCCTTGCATATCTTTTGTTAAATTTATCCCCATTTACTTTACATTTTTGATGCTAGGAAACTCTGAAGAGCCCACTGGAAAATTACTGGTACTAATGAAGGAGTTCAGTAAAGTGACTGGACACAGACAAAACATGCAAAAAGCCAAGCTGGCAATATTTACTTGAACACATAATAGTAAAAGGCTCCCCATTCACAATTGTAATATAAAATGTATAAAATATCCAGGAATGAACCTAACCTGAGAGATACAGTTGATAGTAAACACTTGCAACAAACATAGGCCACGGAATAATAGCCTTAACATAAAACGTTATCGCTAGGCAACAAGAAAAATACTAGCCTCCCAGGAGGAAAATGGGTAAAAGACTTGAATAATCACACAAGAAATTATGTAAATGAACAGTAAATATTTTTAAAAGCTCACCTCACTAGCAAAGAAAGAGATTAAAACAATTAGATATATTCCACCCGTAAGTCTGGGCAGTATTTCAAAGATTGTTTCTTTGTGGGGTGACAAGGGAAGGGAAACATCTGCTTCCTATGGAACTGGTGGGAATTTAATAAATGCACGTTTCTGTACATCAACTCTTCTAATTCTAGACATTTGTTCTAAGGAAGTCATCAGACTAGCATGTTTCACTTTCCTCACCTGCAAAATGGGGATAATAGTGCTTTCCTCATAGAATTGTTATGAACAAACATTAATGAGAAAATCCCCTTAGGGATGCTAACCTGTACAATTCTTTGAGGAAACTGGGAAAAGGTGTCCCCACTCTGTGGATAAACTGTGCCTTTTTCCAGACAGATGTCCAGGACTTGGCAAGTAGGCAGGACTTTTGTGCAAAAGAAACCTCTAGGTGGATGCAGTCCCATGCCAGTGTACTTTGCCTTCAGAATGGAGAGTGAGCTTTGATTTAAGGACCTATTTTGCCCCCTGGCCGGCACATATGTTCAGTACACCTATATGGTGGCCTTGGATTCATGTGGTTTTTAGCAAAGGGCCTAGCATTAAATGATAATTACATATCTTCTATTACTCTGTTCAAAGACACTCATAGACTAATATTATAGTGGTGAAAAATTGAAACCCAAATGTCCAATATGGGAATAATTATATTAATCTGGCACCTTCATATGATGGAGCTGTTTTAATCCATTTTTAAAAGATTTTATTTATTTATTTGAGAGAGAGAGAGAGAGTGAGAGAGAGAGAGAGCATGAGAGGGGAGAAGGTCAGAGGGAGAAGGAGACTCCCCATGGAGCTGGGAGCCCAATGTGGGACTCAATCCCAGGACTCCGGGATCATGACCCGAGCCGAAGGCAGTTGATTAACCAACTGAGCCACCCAGGTGCCCCAAACCATGTTTTTGAAGACTTGAAAAATGTCAGAAAATTCTCAGTAAATATTAAGTTAAAAAAATCAAGATCCAAACTGGATAGTGTGGTCCCAATTTTATAAAAATTCTAGTATATTTACATAAATACGTACCAAAACTTTTGCAATGGTTTATACTGGTTGGGAGGCTTAGGGTCAATTCTAATTTCATGTTGTACCCTTTCTAATGGTTTTACAACATGTCTGGGATGTATACATTACTCTTACAAGCAGAAAAAAATCACTTAAGAGGTCTCTTCCCTCCCTGACCTGTCTTCCTGGTCTTGTGGCCCTGGTCCTGTAATTGCTGCCTGGGAGCAGGATGCAGTCTGGTTTGTCACCAAGCTTTGAGCCCTTCTGAACCTCAGCAAGTTTAAGCAAATTGCCTGTGAACTGCCTAGGCCACTCAAGAGAAGTACTGTGTTTTTTTCAATAAGTCTTGGAGAGGCCTTGGCTGGGACTGCTGAGCAATCAGGGAAGAGAAGACTGGGGGGGGGCATGATCATCCACCTGGGTGTGGGAAGGTGGCCAGGGGCAGGCTGCTCTGCAGGGCCACAAGAAGGGAGAAAAACGAAATCCTGACCCAAGTGTCTTTTAGGGAGCCAGACATTTCTGTCTTGCTCTTGGCCTGCTCTGCAAAGTGTGGCGGGGAAAAAAGTAGGTAAGATCCATTCATGGAACAATCTATCCCCATGTCCATGAACACAAGTGGAACATCCTGCCTAGGAGATGAGGGGAGATATGTCTTGGGCAGAACAGATGGCTGGACTGGGGCAGCTGCCCAGACTTGTTAGACCAATTGAAGGAGCTATTTCCCATGATTCGTCGGTAGGTGGGAATAATGGCCCATCTCAAATGAGAGGATTGAAAATAGTTAGGGAGGAGATCGTGCCATTTACAACAACATGGACAGAACTAAAGAAGGTATTACGCTAAGTGAAATAAGTCAGACTGGGAAAGACAACTATCATATGATTTCACTCATAAGTGGAATGCAAAAAAAACCAAAAACCAACCCACAAATGAATAAACAAGCAGCAGATTCAGACCTATGAATACAGACAACAAACTGCTGGTTTCCAGAGGGGAGGGGGTGGGGAATGGGCAAAATGAGAGAAGAGGAGTGGGAGATACAGACTTCCAGTTATGGGATGAGTAAGGCATGGGAATAAAAGGCACAGCAGAAAGAATATAGTCAATGGTATTTTTTTATTTTTTATTATTATTATATATTTTTTAGATTTTTTTCTTTATTTATTTGATAGAGATCACAAGTAGGCAGAGAGGCAGTCAGAGAAGGGGGAAAGCAGGCTCCCCGCTGAGAAGAGAGCCGATGTGGGGCTCGATCCCAAGACACTGGGATCATGACCTGAGCCGAAGGCAGAGGCTTTTAACCCACTGAGCCACCCAGGTGCCCCCCAGTAAGTTTTATTCTTGAAATAGTCTTGGTAAATGGAAAAAGAAAAGGAAAAAAAGGAAGGACAGGAAAGATATTAATGAATCAGGATCAGATTTGCTGAGTCTTCAGCTCACCTCTGTCGCCTATTCCCTGCAGGCCTTAGACTTGGCCCTTCCTTTCTCTGGGCCTCTTCTTCCTCTTCGTAAAAGAAGGCAGGCAAACTGGGCCATCTTAAGGCAATGGTATTTTAATAGCCAAGTATAGGGACAGATGGGAGCTACACTTGTGCTGAGCATGGCATAATGGATAAACTTGTGGAATATGTTGTACACCTGAAACTAGTGTAATGTGTGTGAACTATTCTGAAATAAAAAAGAAGAAAACAGAAACAACTTCTTTATGGATTCAAACAAAAAAGGTCGAGCCAGCAGGCAATAGAACAATGAGCTTCAGAGAGGACATTGTGGAATCAGAGTAGCTGGTTTCAAATTGCCTCAGACTTGCTAACTGTGTAATCTTGGGCAAGATACTTAACTTCTCTGTGCCTCTGCATTCTCATTTGTGACATGAGTAGAATAATAGAGGCCACTTACCCCTAGAGTAGATACAAAAATTATATGCCCTCTTGCCATGGTAAAGTCTATCCTGGGTAGGAGGCAAGGATGGGGTTGGCTGGCACTGGGGTGAAGTATCCTCTTCCTCACCACCACCCATGGCGGGTTCCCAATGCCTTGATCTCAGTGCTTACCACTGGAAGCCAAGCATGGGTTTCTCATCACACATCTGAACTCTGGTGGCTCATAAGCAGACTCCTGGGTGTGGTAGAAAGCCCAGTGGTCTGGAGATCCAAGACCCTGGTTCCAGGTCCAACTCCACCACACGCTTGATGTTGCTGTGGTAGTAACAGTTGCAATATGCTTGTCTCCCAAATGAGCATAATCATCCTGCCCTTCATCCCTCACAGGGCTGCTGTGAGGATCAGATGAGATAATGGAAGGGAAATACTTTTGTAAAGAAGGGGTGATTAGTCTATGAAAGGCCTGATGAATATTTTCGCATAAAAACTACCTCAATTTTGCACTCAAAGGGTGTTGTTTTCTGTATCATCTCTCCTAGAGTGCTTATCTGGGTCTGAATAATTGTGATGCCTAGTCACATGGATTTGCAATTATCTCCAGTTGGTTTGCTTTCTTTCTTTAATTGAAAAAGTTGTTTTGTTGTCTTTTGTTTTTTCAGAACTGCAGCTTTGTTGCATTTAGCCTTTATTTCTACCCTAAATCTCTCTGTCCATGAAATTACTCAGAGTAGGGGCCTACATTTTCTACCAGGAGCCCATCTGGTAAAAGAGGTGGAGGGTTTACTCCACATCTGCCATGGAGACACTAATCCCTGCCCTGTGGGCCCACGGGGAAAGCTGATGCTCTTTGCCCCGCACTGCACTGCTCTCTGACCAGGCTGTCATGAGGATGAACTAAGGTGCTGTGGGGGAAATCAGGGAAGACAGAAGCTGATAGAAGCAGGCATTGCACTTCCTCAACCAGAGTTTGGTGCTCTATGCACTTTGACTAATTTGATTGAATTGTCTTTGGGCCAGTAGTTTTGTTTTGTCTTTTATGTTCTACAGTTTTAACTGTCATCTCCTTTAAAAAAAATACTATGGGGCTCCTGGGTGGCTCAGTTGGTTAAGTGTTGGACTTTTGGTTTCAGCTCAGGTCATGAACTCAGGGTCCTGGTCTCAGGGTCTTGAGTTCAAGCCCCACATAGGTCTCCACATTCAGCAGTCTGCTTAGGGATTCTCTCTCTCTCTCTCATAAATAAATAAAATCTTTAAAAGAATTAGTACAGGTAGCTTCCTTTGAAGACATTTTTCCTTAGTGAAATCCCAGGGCCAATAGAGTACACTTTCTTTCTGGGCTCCCTTTTCCCAAAGGGGTGCTTACTTTCATGAAGAATTATGTCTGGCATCATGTGAGTAAAGTGGCTTTAAAAAACACGAAGGTGCCCACTTCCAGGGATCATCTGAATGACATATGACATGGAAAAGATCTTTTGGGTGGGAATTTTCAACAATCTTCACAACCCTGACCTATATTGGCACCTCTGCATAATGGGGACAATGGCACATGGGAGGCAGAACTGCTTCTGGGTGGGGCTGTCACAAGCACAGAGCCTGTCCCCAAGCCACCACCTTCAGCTGCTACGAGTCATCTGCAACTGTTTTAAAGAACTGCCTAATGTTTTAAATTAAATAATTGTGTGGGATTCTGGCTTGGCAGAAAGCAAACAAATAGAATGCTGCTCATTTTTTTATGGGACTTGGTGTTTCAAACCTCAGGCATATTGAATGTTGGCACCTGTTCGATGGAGCAACTTAGATATTTTATTTAACAAACACTTAGAGCACTTATTTTGAGCAGGGACTATTCTGGGTGTTTTATAGCCATGAGACTCCCACTGAATCTTAGTAACCCTAATTGATGAGAGGTGAGTGCCTGCCCTGTCCACTGAGGAGCTTGGCTATCCTTGGTTGGTCAATATCAAGAAACTTATAAGAAAATCTGAGGGCCAGGGTGGGGAAGTCATCAGTAGTAGAACATCTGACTCCAGACTCAATGGGTCACGCTGCTGTCCTGGCAGGTGCCAGGAGAACAGCCAGAAGAGCTGCCACAGGGAAGCTTACCTTGACATCCACTGAGATGTGCAGATGATAGACACATCTATGTCCCGCAGAGCATGCCTATGGGAGGTGTCCAGTAAGCACTTGTGATGGGTATGGAGGCATTAGCCATTTTCCTAGGTATGGAGGAACTATAAAGGATAGGAATTTCAAGCTGAAAGGGCCTGTGGAGACCATTTAATCCACTCCTGCTGCTTACAAATGAGAAGACTGAGGCCTGGCACAAGAACTGAGCTGGGGTGCCTGGGGGGCTCAGTTGTTAAGTGTCTGCCTTTGGTTCAGGTCATGATCCCAGAGTTCTGGGGTCAAGCCCCGCAGGGGGCTCCCTGCTTGGCAGAAAGTCTGCTTCTCCCTCTCTCACTCCCCCTGCTTGTGCTCCCTCTGTTGCTGTCTCTGTCTGTATCAAATAAATAAATAAAATCTTTAAAAGAAAAAGAGAGAGAGAGAGAACTGCCCCTGGATGCACTGCTGTTAGGGGCAGAACTCGGGGTGTCCTTATTCATGCTCAATCCAGAACTCATTGTGGGTACATGTGCTTTTGGTCCTCTGACTGGGCACAAAGGACAACAGAGGACAGCAATGATGAGTGAGAAAAAGAGTTCAAGACCTAGTCCTCTTGTAATTACAGTGAACATACCATTTATCTCCCAAACTCATATCTTTGTAGAACAGAAGGGAGAGCTGTTAATAATTACTGGGACAATAGCATAAATGGGTCTGTCCCTAGGAACCAGAACATATGTTCACCATATTTAAAATTAATAAGATGATAGTAAAAAAAAACAACAAGTACTGCAAAGATGCTCATTAAATTCCAACATTGGCTGAGTGCTTTGCCTCCACTAGCTCATTTGATCTTCTCCGCAGACTCACCAGGCAGGTCTGCTCTGCACACTGAGGAAACTGAGGCTCCAAGAGGTCAAGTCACTTGCTTGAGGTTACATAGTGGGTTAGGGCTCAATGTGGACTGGAATCCAGGTCTGTCCTGAGTCCAAAGCTCTCGCTGTCCACACCACCCTGGACTGCCTCACCTTTTGCTCACCCTTTTCACTCCTGAAACACTTCCACTTGGAAAAGGCATCTGGAGATCTGATGGGTGGTGGCAATTCACTACCATGGGTGTCAGGTGTACAACTTTGTGCAAGTCCCTTTATCACCATGCCATCCACTCCCACCCCTAGGCCTCAATTTCTTTATCTAGGCTTCTCATTCAAGACCTTCTATAGGTCTTGAATGCTGCCCCCTGGGGATTGGTCTGGCTTTATTCCTACTTGCTCCCTGATCTTTAGCTAGACTGGCCCCCGTGCGATTCCTCGTGCACACTTTGGGCTCCCCTGACGCCAGGCCTGGACTCATATGCTGGCATGCCCTACCCCACCTCACCCAGTGCGACGCTCCCTCCTATTGGTCTTGCCATGCCCACGCTTGGTCTCCCCCAGTAAAGGTAACTCACCCCAAGTGCATTTGCCTCCACTCCTAAAGACAGCTTTATGAGATCCCAGAGGGACACACAATGGTGGGTAGCTCTCTCTTCACTAAAGATCCTAAAGCTCTGGAGCCTGTGGTGGTAAAACCAAGTCCAGGCATTAAGCAGGACTTGAACGATAAAGCTAAAATATCCAATGCTTCAATGTCACACTCGGAGCCAAACCAGAAACACCAACCTTTTGGTAACAAAGCGTGCCTACTGTCCCGGAACCCAAGACAAACGCTGCTTTCAAGATGGTGAGCCACATAGCCAGGCAAGAGGACAGAAAGAAAAATACACATACACATCCATAGGAAGTAAGAAGGGAAATTTAGGAACAGTCTGCCGCAGAAAGGTGGTGGAATTGTGTCTTTTCCTTACTTCTGCTTTTATGTTGACTGTCCACATTTTGTGATTAGTGTGTATACATTTTATGATGAAAAAGTAAGTTTTATTCTTTTTTTTAAAGATTTTATTTATTTATTTGACAGAAAGAGAGATCACAAGCAGGCAGAGAGGGGGAGGCAGGCTTCCCGCTGAGCAGAGAGCCCGATGTGGGGCTCAATCCCAGGACCCTGGGACCAAGACCTGAGCCAAAGGCAGAGGCTTTAACCCACTGAGCCACCCAGGTGCCCCAGTAAGTTTTATTCTTGAAATAGTCTTGGTAAATGGAAAAAGAAAAGGAAAAAAAGGAAGGACAGGAAAGATATTAATGAATCAGGATCAGATTTGCTGAGTCTTCAGCTCACCTCTGTCGCCTATTCCCTGCAGGCCTTAGACTTGGCCCTTCCTTTCTCTGGGCCTCTTCTTCCTCTTCATAAAAGAAGGCAGGCAAACTGGGCCATCTTAAGGCAAACTTCCAGGGCTCAAACCCAGAGGCAGGCCATTTGCGGGTGGCTTGTGAAAGAGACCTAGGGGGCTTTTGTCTGCTCCTAGACCAGAGATTAAAATGTGGTTTGTTTTGGGGCACCTGGGTGGCTCAGTCGGCTAAGCACCCACCTTCAGCTCAGGTCATGACCCCAGAGTCCCGGGATTGAGTCCCAAGGGGGAACATGCTTCTCCCTCTGCCCTTCTCCTGCTAGTGCGCTCACTCTTTCTGTCTTTCAAATAAATAAATAAAATCTTCTAAAAAATTTAAAAGGTGGGTTTTAATTTTAAAAATTTAAATAAAA
>RCUC01108449.1:0-47008 GCA_003697995.1 Taxidea taxus jeffersonii
GCTGGAACCATCCGGAGTGGCCCTCTAAGGGTTAACGTGCTTTTCCTGGCACCTGACTCACTAGAGGGCAACACCTGCGTCATGTCATTTTGAAGACAATTTAACATGCCTTCCTTCATTTTAGTGGTATTTGGTTCTTTTTGAAGCTTTCCTGTGGGCAAGCTGAAAAGACAGTGAACTTTCAGATATTCACATTTAAGAAGCTGACGGTTGCATCTGTGGTGTTAAATTGCTGCCCTAGCTGGCAGAGGTTAAAACAAGAAGCAATGTTTTAACTTCTTGTGACATTTACAAGAATTGTAAAGCTGCCTTTTGCCGGAAAACTTATGCTTAATCTAAGCAATTCTGATTATACTAGAAAATGTTCCTACACATCCACTTTACAAAATCACACAGAATGTTGGAAAGAAATTTTGGCCCATGTCTCTGAAAACAACTAATTGTACCACTTTAGAGCTAGAAAGAACCTTAGGGACCACCGACTTTGAATAGCGGTTTTAGAAACGAAAAGACAGACTCAGAGAGAGGACGTCATCTGTCTCAGCTCATATAGACCATTTGTAGTGGTGAAGACTGGCACCTGGGTCTTCCTACTCCCAGTCCAGGGCTCTTCCCTCTGCAGAAGTGGACAAAAGCCAAATTCCACCACAATTACTAACTTTCAATGCTCATGCTTTTCTTTCGACAGGTAGTTTGTCTGAGTAACAAAAAATGCCTTGAGTGATCAAGTGAAATATCGCTAAGGGAGTAATAAGCCCATTGACCTTCTATGACAGGGGAGGGGGAAACCTGTCAAATTCTAATGCTGACAAGGACAAGAAAAGTCTAATAAGAGGGTATATTGGGGGGCACCTGGGTGGCTCAGTCGGTTAAACGTCTGCCTTCAGCTCGGGTCATGATCCTAGGGTCCTGGGATCGAGCCCCACATCGGGCTCTCTGCTCAGCAGGGAGCCTGCTTCCTCCTCTCTCTCTGCCTGCCTCTCTGCCTACTTGTGATCTCTGTCTGTCAAATAAATAAATAAAATCTTAAAAAAAAAAGAGGGTATATTGGGTAATATTTCAGGACTAGCTAAGGGAAGGTGGTCCCAAGGATAGAGTACCCAGAAACAGAAAAATCAGAATTAATATCAAATCTACTATGAAATAGAGGAAACCAAAGGGCCCGGACAAAGTATTAGTGAGGTCTGTACAAAACGGACATAGGCAAAGAGCAAAATTCACCCAGATCACTCCTTACCCACCCCATCACCATCCATCCACTTTGTTTTATTTTTTTCATGGCACTTATCTCTCTCTGAGATTAGCATATTCATTTATTTGAATACTTGTTTATTTTCAGTTTCCCTCCAACATATGTGCATATACCCCTTAAGAAACACAAGAACAGTGGGGCGCCTGGGTAGCTCAGTCAGTTAAGTGTCCAACTCTTTATCTAAGCTCAGGTGCTTGATTTTGGGATTATGAGTTCAAGCCCCACATTGGGCTCCATGTTGGGCATGGAGCCTACTTAAAAAAAAAAAGAAAGAAAGAAAGAAAGAAACACAAGAATAGGGATAGTGTCTGTCTTATTGTCCCCAGTGCCTAAAATAGTGCCTAAAACATGAAGTACTCAGCAGATGCATACTGAATGAATAAATATGATCAAGGTAAAAGAAGTCAGACTATGGTTGATACAAACGACAAGAATAAAGACATCCGAGACTATAAATTCAAGTATGGTTTTATCATTCTTATTTTCAATCACAAGGGAAGTATACCAACGTTTCTAACTACTTTAGGGCAAAAATAAAAAAATAACACCAGTCAATATATGCAGCATTATTATAAGAGTTTCCATGCCATGAGAGTCCTGAAGGCAAGAGGTGCTGATGTAATTCCCATAGCAAGAACTCTGGGGGCATCAGAGTAGGTTTTCAGGATTACAGATGCCACAAGCATCTTGGGAATTAAGAATGATCATGAAGCAGACATTAAAATTGACAACTGGGACTAAGAACGCTTGGATTTAAGACTTGCAAACAAAAGGTCAAGCTAAATTTCAGAAGAGGAGACTGGGGTACACCGATGAAGGCCAAGATCTCACCCGATGTCAGAACCCATTACAATTTGGATGCTAAGATGGCCTCTGTAGACTCCATAGGGCGGTAACTCAGCTGGAAGGATGCCAGTAATTTTGGGAATGGGGCATCCTTCTTCAAAAGGAATACTGTTCCCTGTGCTGAAGCTACAAGCTGGTTCAGTACTTGCTGTGAGAACAGCTCTTTTACGAAGAATTCTACAAAGAATTATAAAGAATACGATACGAATTAATCAGGATTTGTCTACCCTTTTGCTCTAATTAAATTTTAGAGTTCGACACAATCATTCTTACTCTGGCCCGAAACACTGAAAGCCGGCTAGAAATGTAAAACCTCAAAGTAATTCAATATTTACCAAATTTAAAGGAAGTAATCAATTTCTAATTTGAATTTATGCACATTCTTTTCCCACTTTAGCATTGTCTTATTTCCCTTAAGTTCCTCTTTGGTCATTAAGATTGTCCACAAGGTTATAGTCATCGAACAGTTTGTCACATGCTGCAGATAGTTCTAGACCAAATCAAACTCCCAGTGTACTTGCATATAACTAAAGAAAAATGTATTATGCAGTTAAGGACAGATGCCTTATATGTTCTATATTCACAGTCCCATTGGTCCACAGACAGCATGGCCTCTACCAGGTATTCAATAAATATTTTCAGAATGAATCAAAGAAAAAAATATCTACCCTCTGAGAGAATTATGTTCACACACTCAAAAATCTCGGGCCCATCTGACCCAGCATGTGTGTACCTATCTAGGCATGCACGTGCTCTCCAAATTCCCACATGCTCATCCTTCGGGTTGAATACATTATCCTTCCTCCTGGCATGCGTGTCTGTGTAACAATACCCTGAAGAAAGATTAAACATGAAAATCATCTCTAGAAAGATATTTTTAATTAACATTTCCCTCAAACACACCAACCTTCCAGCACCTAAAAATTGAACTCAATCTTCATTAGGGAAGCTTATCCCTTATCCTTATCCCTAGAAAACGTACACTTTTAAAGTTTGAGCTGCAGTTTACATCTCCAAGTTCATCGTAACAGAAAGGCACAGTTACCTTGTCTCGCTTTCCCTGGAAAATGCATTTTGAACCACTTTCCTCACCTAGACTCCTTTCACATCTGCTGTAACTAATGTCCAGCCCTTCTTCCATGTTTTCAACTCTTACTGCTTCCTGAAGCTAGATTCCCCCATCTGTATTCCTGAGTCAGGATGACAAAAGCCAGACTACACTTCAGCCTCCTAGGATATCCTGCCCTGGAGATGCTCAGCAGGCAATTGGAAATTGGAGTTAGCCTGGAGCTCCGGAATGAGTTAAGGATTGGAGAGGTCAATTTGGGAATCATTAATGTAGAGGTGAAAGGTGAAGCCATGTGGGGAGATGAAGTTACCCAGAATGAGAACAGAGCAAGAGAAGAGAAGCAGATCAATGACAGGACCTTGGAAATTGCTCCATTTAAACACATGAGGGGGAAGGGAGAGGTTTTGTGAGTGTGTGTGTTTGTGTGTGTGTGCACACACGCGCGTCTAAAAGAAATCCCAACAAAGGAAACTTAAGAAGCATTGAGAAGAAGAGAGGTGAACCAAGATAAACGATGAATGCTTTCGAGCTAGAGAAGATGTGCAAAAACACCAGAACCTTCAAAGAGTTCAAGAAGACTGAGGCCATAGAAGAAACCAGGAGATTTGGAAACATGGCGGTCAAAAATGACTGTTAGGAAAGCAGACTTCCAATGTCGTTCTTGTGGACTTTGTGTGCCCACTAGTGGAGGTAGTTAAGTGTATATGTGTGTACCCCAAAGATTGTACTGTGTGTGCCAGACAACGGTGGTAATAACCACTACCACGTCCTGATGGCTTATAACCTGCCAGGAACAGTGCCAGGCGCTTGATAGGCCTGATCTCAACTCAATTTTTGCAACAAAGCTATAAAGTGACTACATTTTACATGTACAGAATCTGACAGCCCACAGAAGTTAAATAAGTTATGTAAGGTCACGCTTGCGAGAAAGTGGCAGCGTCAGGACTGGGCCGGGGGACAGACTGACTTTAAAGGCACTGGAGTGACACTTGCACCATGCTGACGTGAGCTGGGTCCTCTGTGCATGAGGAGGAAAGAGCGGACAGCGGTTGACGGTCTCCCGTTGCCAGGTGCTTTGCATAGGACGTCCCTTCATACATATACCGTCAACATGATGGCTATGTTTAGGGTAAACTTACAGAGGCATATTTTTAAAAAATCTGATTCAGCTTTTTAGAAAAGAAGCTGAAGCCATAGGATTCTAAAGCATCCTGTTATCATTTAAATGGATTTGCTATAATAGCTCCCAATGGCTTGAACGTTAAAAAAAAAAAAAAGTGTGTGGCACCATTGATCTGATGGTTGTTCCTGACATCCAAATGATTGACAGTCCAACTCATGTGAAAAGTGAAGTAATTTGACAGGTGATCTAAAGGTCTCCTCTAGCCTCGAGCTTTTGTGATTCTCATGGGCGTGTCTCATGCCAATAATTTTAAAGATATGGAGTATGGAGTGTGGAATGGAACATCAAGTGCAGCAGCAGAACTGGTTGGTACGTCAGCACACTTTTCTTCCTTAAATGTATAGAGGCCGACAGTTAAAATCTTACAAAAATCATCTTTGGTTGTTCGAACTGTTGATTGCTAATTTAAACAGACACTTGGAAACTCCACCACAAAATGATACACTGAAAATCCAGCCAAATCACTTGCTTGCAAGCAACTGCAGACCTTATGATATGGCTGGCTGTAGGAAAAAAAGAGAGAGAGAGTGACACTCTGGCAATTAATGTTTTTGCTGTCTATAGAAAAACAAATGAGGTTCTGGTGTGAAACAATTAGTATCACTGTTAATTGTGCATGTGTGTAGCAATAATACAAGACATTTGGGATGGCTTCCACTGATTGTTCCCTTCTTTCCCTGGATTACAGAATCCATTCAGACAACTAAATAATAGCAAGCATTTATGCAAATTGTTAATTATGAGGCAGAGATCATCATAATCTTGTATATTTCTCAAACTGCATGTGCAGCAAGGATTACCAAATGAATCGTTACTTTATTATTTTACTAGTGGCTGAAAAATATCCTAGCCTTGCAAATGGTTTTCATGTATCATTCAGCCCAACAGCATTAAAAATGGCCCCAGTGACATTTACCAAAGCTGTTTCTTCTCCATCTCCCCATCTATACCTTTCTTCCTTTCTCATAAACAAAGAGCAGGCATCAATCGCTCTGACAATGACTTCTAGTCAAACTCATCAGAGCCAAAATCAAAACAGAGCACATCAAGATTCACTCTGTGATACAGCAAAACTGGTAGAGATATGTGCTTCTATCATGCTGTAAATTTTAAAGCAAAACAAAAACAAAATTCTCAACATTTCCCCCATTAAAGCAATTCCTGGGATAATAACCTGTATGTTTTTGGCCATTATCTTAATGATCATCTACTCTCTGACTTTACAGATAAGGAAATCAAGGCTCATAGCAGAGATGGGGCTTAAGCAGTCACCCCACTATAATCTTTAAATACCCTCCCATACTCACGTTGTATGACTAGGGGTCTACGTGGGTCTATACCATTTATCCCAAGGAACTGCAATCTGACCACGGAATTAAAGACTGAATTTACTATTCTCAGCTGTCAAATCCACCAAGGCCCTAATGAGAATATGGTAGCCCAGCTCCTGAAAGCCAAACTGGGCATTTAAGAAGTGATGCATCGACTCTATCTGAATGAGAATCAGCCCCTGGTGGAGGAATCCCAAGGCTACCACATTTGCTCCCTAACCCTTTTGGCCAGGGAGTATTAGGATGGGAATTCCGTGGGTTGGAAGAGAAAGCAAAGACAATGGTAAATATTTCTGTTGCCAACAAGCCTGTAATAGCCCAAATACAGCACTGGTGAGCATCATGATCTTAGAAACCCACGTGCCAAGCAACTAGCACACACACTGACAAACTAGCTAATGATTCTCGCTACCCTCTTCAGCCCTGGTTGCGATATGAGGGTACTGCAAAGGTGCTGTTCTGGAGTGTTCTTGAACATTCGTGTTCTGCACCCCCGCAGTTAAGAACATTTCTGTGTTTGGTTAGAATTTGCTCTGCGGCAGAGTTCTTGTCATAAAGGCCCCTCACCTCTGGGGTTACTCTACCTTGCAAGGCTCCATATTTACACACGTTTAAAGCCCTGATGTTTTCAAATAATTGATTTTCCCTCGATGAAATTCTGACCTAGTTGTTCCCTAAACCACCAACCAGCCTAATGACAGGCAGGTATGCCTGAAACACGGAGAAAAACACTTTGTCGACGGTGGCGTGTTCTTTGCAAAAACTACTATTTCAGCAAAAAGAAAAAGGAGCTAATGACCCACTGCCCGACTGTCTGAGGTGCTGGCCCTGAGCGTCCATCCCACTTCTGCACTGGGGCAGCTTTACAGACCTGAGACTACATGCCTGGCTAGTTTCAGCTGATTTAAACTTAAAAAAAAAAAAAAACAACCCAGGAAAGAATCTGTCCAAGCCAAAACCAAACTATTCATTGTACTGAAATCAAACCAATAGTTGAATCTAAAGCCTGTTTATTCTAGCTTATTGGGGTTCAGTTGAACTAAAAATACATTTTCACTTACCTTGCTGCATCTAGAATCTGAAAAATCCTCCACCTGTTAAAGGAACAGTAAAACCAGGTGCTAGCAAGAACTTGGTCAGAGAGGAGTTAAAATAATAAACGTTTTCCATTTTGCTTTGCTAGTGTGTTATTTTTCCAGTTTCCCAAACCACAAGGAAATAACTCATTGATGGCTCCTCCACTTTGCTCCCTATTCACTCCTCCCCAGGAGTGGGAGATTAGGAATCAGGAGGCTCAGATGGGCAAGACAGTGTGAGAGCCAGACCTCTGGCGGGCGATTGGCTGAAAATGATCTGTCATTCGGTCATGCTCGTTTCTTGCCCTTTCCCTCAAGTGATGGTGATCTAAGTGAAACACAAATGTCGATAAACTAAAAGCCAAATAGAACCAAATGCTATGGCATCACTAACCTGGAAACGCCTGAAGGAAAAGACCTAGGAGGAATTTCTGAGATTTTTGTTATCACCAGTCATATATGAAACACAGATAGCCAAAGGAAAAGAATGATTAGACTTTGTTGATGCTTTTCAAAAAGATGAAAACTCAAAGTGCACACACAGTGATACATAAATCATCCCTCTAGTCCCTTTCCCCAAATGCAAGACATCCACCAAAGTAAGCAATGTTTCTCCATGCAAAAAAAAAAAAAAAAGGCTTAGCTATTTTCTTAATACACATCTTAAGAGCTACAAAACGCTAATTCTATTACATGAATTTCTGATATTAGCAGGGACTGGGAATGTGTGCATGGGTCAATTGTTAATTTGAGGGTTCAGGTGGACTCAAATTAGCCTTTCATTGTGTATTAAGCCAGGATGAGGGATATCACAATGTAATAACACATTTGTGCCCAAAGCAAGTTATATAGCCTGTACATTTTCATGGGACAAGCGCTTCTTCACATCGGGTATGTCTGGATCCTCTAGAAGTCAGTTAAGAAGGACTTTTAATTGCTTGGCCAGCAGCAGAGCCTTTGCCTCATTATTTGAGAAGCAGTGTAAGACTCTTAACATCAGTTCATGGATAAGGTCCTCTTCCCTGGTTCTGTGAGTTGTTAAGACTATGGAAGAAGCTAATGTTATGAGAAACAAGTGATGTACTTGGTTAGCTTGACAAAAGCTCTGGTAGACAAGACACACCCATTGGCTGACTTACCATCCAGGGCCCAATGTGCTCTTCTTCCATTCCAGCCACAAGAAAGAAGTAATCTAGAATGTTCTGACCTACCCCATGACCTAGTTTCCCTACACAGTGAAGAGAGGCTAGGACCTCTTTCACTGCACTCAGCCTCATGAACAAAAAATAACACAACTTTGGGTGAAAATTAAAAAAAAATGACAAAAAAAACCCCCATAAAGATGTATGTTGATTCTCAGTACTAGGAAATTCCAAAGTCAAATAGGTAGCACATTCCAGAACCATAATTTTCATTCCACTGCACTAATAGAAATCCTCAAATAACAGAAGTATGCACATAATTGATTTATATGGGAACTGGACCAAATTTAACTTTGATCAGGGGAACTAGTGTCTCTTGAGATTTTAAAAAATATTTCTATGTAAATTTCTCAACTGCCTATGAAAGTTTGCCTGATGATTGTACCGAGAAGACTTTTGGGAGTACACTGCCTTACCTGAGAATCCAGGTTGCCAGAAGTGGAATATTCAAGGGTGATCCAGGAAGATGTTACAGGTGCATCAAACAAAAGGGTGGGCAGTCATCAGAAGTGAATCAAAGGTCATGGGGAGAAAAGGTGAAAAAAAAGGAAAAGCATACTGATTAGAAAAAATGAATTAACTTTCTGAACCCATTTTAAACTCACACATACACTCTTTGGGAATGTTCTTGAAGGGAATCTTTTATTTATTTTTTTAAAGATTTTATTTATTTATTTGACACATACACACACACACACACACACACACACACACACACAGTGAGCGCACAAGAAGGCAGAGTGGCAGGCAGAGGCAGAGGGAGAAGCAGGCTCCCCACCGAGCAAGGAGCCAGATGTAGGACTTAATCCCAGGATCCTGGGATCATGACCTGAGCCGAAGGCAGCCGCTTAACTGACTGAGTCACCCAGGCATTTGAAGGGAATCTTTTAAAAGGGCTCTTAAGAAAAAAAAAAAAAAGACTGATTGATTGATTTTGGAGAGAGAGAGAGGGAGGGAAAGAGAGAGCAGAGAACATGAGTGGGGGGGGGGGGACAAATGGAGAAGGAAAGAGAGAATCTCAAGCACACTATGCTAAGCAAAGAGCCCAAGGCCACAAGGCTCCATCCGAGGACCCTGAGATCAGGACTGGAGCCGAAATCCAGTCAGATGCTTAACTGACTGAGCTACCCAGGTGCCCCTAAAAGGGCTCTTTAAATAAAAAGAAGAGGTAATTGTATAATGTGACAGAGATGCTAGATATCACTACAATGGCAATCATATTACAGTATACGTGGTTGTATTAAATGAACACAGTACATCTCAAATGTTATCTGCCAAATACATCTACTAAACAAATCACAAACAAGTTTGGTGTTTCCCATGTGTCAGGCATTATTATAGGGGTTAAGGATGCAGCAGCAGTGACGAAAACAGACACAAATCCCTGCCTTCAGGAAATTTACAATCTCATGGAAGACTTTTTTTTAAAGCCATCTTTGTGGACAAGAGTTCCACAGAAATGTACTGTATGTTATTAGCCTTAGAAAAGAGCTTCTCCCCCATTTTATTTATGTCTTTATTTATGTACAGAGAACATATCCAATGGCATCAGATTCAACAACTGAATTAGAAAGAATTCTCTTTTTGATTGGAAGGGCCTCCATTATTTGCATTAGCAAATTTGCCTTGTGGAATCCCGCTCCCGCCAAAGGCTGTAAGACAGACTTTTTAGCTGGGCCATTTGTTGTCCCTAGAACTCCAGATGCTTGCACTTGGCAATGCTGTAAAAACATGAAAGTTTTTCTCACTGTATGCTATAGTGTTCTGTGACAGCTAGCCTGGGTGACACTCTGAGATCGGACTCATCACCCCTCGGCAGGTCATGTCCTAGAAAAGCAACAGCAGGTGGTGAACAAAAGGAGCTGTGGTTCTCATGACCATGACCCAGACACTGGATAGAGAAGAAGCAATAAAGAGTAACCACCTCTGGGCTGGGGGTTGAGAAGATGCGACTAAATATTCCTCAAGTGACAGCTATGGCCTAAATGCCAAATTAACAAGGAAAGGAAAAGACGAAAATGAAGGGGAGATTATATATATATATATATGTATATATATATAATGGGATATATATATATATCCCATTTTTTCCACTGATATATCATTGGAAAAATGGGAACTGGGGGAGATGTGGGGGCTATGGAAACGCAGATGGTGATTCATGCTAACTGGAAACCTCCAATGGTAACACCAGCCCCATGAGCTTTACATTCTCAGGGTAGTTGCCTAGGGCTTCAGAAACTTAAAAAAAATTAATAAAGCTATCTATCCACTTTGATATAAAGGATCCAAATGAAGACGTAGAAAACTTTAGAATGCTTTAAAAATCTGAGATCCTGTCCTGAACATCAGGATCCCTGGTTTCTAAATCCTAGTTTTACCAAAGACTGCTTTGATCATGGGCAAAGTCTCTTCTGCAATTCTCTAATAGTTTCGCCATTTATTTTGGTGCCAAATCTGTTAAGAGTACAGCAATTTCTAGTCCCTTTCTTGGTGCAACACGCCATTAGGAGTTAAGAGAGAGCCCAACATTCCGAGGCGATGCATAAATGAGAATATGGCCGAAACAGTAACAGCCGTGTTGAAATGCAGCTGATCATCATTCTGTCCAGGGAAACAGCTTTGTTCATGTGAAATATACAATGGCCGCTTCTTTAGGATGGAAAAGTTACACAAGGAAACTTAATTGAAATCTAATTGATGCACAATTGACCCCCCATTTCTCTTTCTGCTTATGCAGCTTCTTCATCTGCCAGGATCCTGGGCTGTTGGTGATTGCTGTCAATCTCAGCAGAAAGATCCACACACTCCCAGATAAAGGCTACACAGATGCTCCGATTTTGCAAAGGGTGGTTTGGGGAAGAAAAAAAAAACCCATACTGACATTGTTTTGGTCTGATTGCAAATCTGTGGTGGATAATACACTCTGTAGGAACCAATTACCTATCCCTGTGGCAGAGCTGCCAAGCAAATGGTCCATTCACCCACTCTAGTTTCTAACACTGGATTGGTTTTCTCACCCTCTCGGCAACCCCCATACCCGGAGTTGCTGGGCCCCTGATTTCCCACCTTTTCCTCCACTTAGGATGCTCCCCCACCCTCATCCTGGGTGTGATCTGGCATACTGTTGCTCAGTTACCCACCACCTCCATGCAGACCTTGGGCTACATCCTCATTTGGTCTTTGAAGGTCAAATACAGTATATACTAGTGAAAAAACTTAATCTGCAAGCTATATTGGGTTCCCTGAATGGGAAGGGGGCCCATGGCCAAAAGGCCCCAGGTAAAGGATTCTTGCTCAAACTGGTGAGGGGGTGAGGGTAGAAATGGAGAAGACAGGGGAAAGGCTCCAGTGCTTCTTAAGGCCCTAGGCAAAAAAGCTACTTGTCTTCATTCCTTGGGTTAAAATGCTTGGCCTCGACCTTTGCTTACACACAAGCCTGAGACGTGGTGGGGGACCACAGAATAAGCCCACGCAGTGCACAGACTGGGTTCAAGTCTGGTTGCATGACCCTGCCAAGGTGCCTTAAGCTCCCAGCCTAGACTCCCACACCTGCAAAATGGGGACAAGTATTGTGCCCACACCAGTAATGACATTCAACATACTGAACAACCAGTATGGCAAGGGGCTGGTCCAACAGAGCAGAAAGCACCTGAAAACAACCTGTATAGAAAGGCCAACGTAAGGATTAGTAGACATCAGGCATGGAATTCACTAGAGCAGAGCAGCAGGTCCAAAGACAGGACTCAAGAACTTTGATGCATGATTATTTTCATCTAGGGAAGAGACAAGTCAGAAAATGGTCCAGAAGTATAGGAATCTATGGCAGACCAGTGTCAGGAATCCCAACCCCCGTCACCATGCCGTCTTGTTACATCTTGTTACTTTGGGAACAGAACCGGCTTTTCAAACCAAGTGTCCAACGACACCTACAGGTAAAAAGCAAGGTTTCCTGGGTTTGTCTTGACTGCTCCTTCCACAGAGTCCTCTTCCCCCAAGATACTAAACCTGGCTTCCAGGACCATTTTCCTGGCCTACTTTCTCTTCCAGTTGACAAGGATTTCAATCTTATCCTTGGCTTTTGGGTAACAGTATTAAGACTACAGAGTCTTCCAGAACCACAGAAATGACCTTTTAATGGTTCAGTCTCCAGTCCTAGAACATTTAGAAATGACCCACTTTTAAAAAGAGGTATTTATTTATTTTAGAGAGAGACAGAAAGAGAGCATAAGCAGGAGGGGCCGAGGAAGAAGGAGAGAGAACCCCAAGCAGAACTCCATGCTGAGCACGTCACAGGGCTCGATCCCACAACCTTGAGATCATGACCTGGGCTGAAACCAAGAGTTGGATGCTCAACTGACTGCGCCACCCTAGGCGCCCCGAGAGGACACATTTTTGATAAGGATTGTTTTCTTCCATTTATACCACCTAAATACAATATATACAACATGCAATATATGACACAGAGCTATTCTAGCTCTATCAAAAACCCTTTGGTTAATAGCCACTGGTCTCTTATTCTCTGGAGTCAGTGTGGGTGGGGAAAGCTACTGGTAGCACAAGGTAAGAGAAAGAGGCATGGACTAAAAGTCAAAAGACTGTCCCCAGGACAACTCTGTTGTGTGATCCTGGGCAAGGCCCTCCTCCCACAGGGAAGATGGCTCTCCATTTCCCTGTCTACACAGTAAAGGTGCTGGACTAAGTGCTTTCCCAAAGGCCCCTGTTCATTATAACACTTTAAGACTTTATAAGGAATTTGACTCAGTCGGGAACATTCCTATGAAGTATACCCTGGGTTCTTACAAACAGAGGCCCCGAGAGAAACACTCTTGAGTGGTTCTAGGAAACTCTGGGACCAAAGGCAGACTGGACAAGTTTGTCTTCAGGGGTCCCTTTTTCCCATTAGATCACGAGACCACCCACTGGCTCCTCAGAAAACTGCACAAGGGCACGCCAGAGCGATTCTGGCCAGTGCCCAGTGCACAAGACAGGAGTCACCTACTTCACTTGGGTGTAATAAGCCAATTTATGGAGGGGGGGTGCTAAAGATGGCTTAAATGTGGTAACTAAGGCCATATTTGGATCAGGCAGTAACCTAAAAAAAAGTAGCTAACATGGGCATCTGAGCCCTTTGGGCTGGCCAATCCTTTGAGTCCCATCTCTACTGAGAGCATGCATCACCTTCTATCCAATGGCTAGCTTTAGATCACAAGTAGCCAATAAACAAATGACAGTGGAAATTTTTCCTGTGATCATCAACCCCAGCCTTTGAGCCACTGAAGGATGACTTTGGGTGATCTTGTCGGGACCACTAGTGTCTCAGGGGCAGGGACTTGCCACAGATCACAGAACACATGGGTGGCAGAGCCAAGAGCGGGAGGGACCCAAGCCTCTGGGTCCTTCCTCTGGGAGCACACTCTCCACCCCTGGGTCCACTGAGCACCACCACCTGGGGACAGCCGGCAAGCAGGTATTCACACTACACTCCAGACCCAAGCACACAACCATGAACCGTCTCGAGGATGTTAAATTCTTCATTTTCAGTGGCTGTTAAATTGTAAACACATTTTAAACACATTTTCCTAAGCTGCTCTCTTGAGTTCTCTTTTCTGCCTGGAGGCGCTTTTATCGCATCACGTGGTGATAATCAGTGATTCTTACATTCTTTTCATTTGAGAAATAATGCCTAATACCTGGGTCTTGCATTGCATTGCCAAAAACACCAATCACATTTGAGAAACAAAGTGGATCTGATGAGGAAGATTGCTAAAACAAGGCTTTTCAAAATAGTGTTTTCTCGGCTGTTGGCCAGCCGGTCTGTCCTAAGGTAGGATGTTTTCTCCTTTGTTCCTTGTCTGCAGCTCCTTACAGAACAGGCCCCCTCACCCCACTCCAACCTCCACCCACCAGTTTGTAGTAAAAATTCTCCTATTTTGGCATCATAAGAGTGCCCTCTAGTGCTGATCTAATTAAGAATCTGGAGACCCAGGGATTCCTGTTTGGGTGGAGATGGGTTTAACTGTTATCTGTCCTTGGCTATGTCACGATATATTCTTTCTGAAGGAATCCCTAGAGCACCTACTTGACAATTTAGTCTTGCAAAAAGCAGGGAAAGGAGTGTTTTGCCATTGAACAAACAAAACAAAATATCTGTCCCGCCCCCCCAAAATGGAAGGCCATCAAAGAAAATCTGGCTTGTTCTCCGTCCTGAAAAGCATTCCTACTCACAATGTGGAGGTGCTGTCTGAATTATAAAATAAGGTGCACAAAGGCCGACTCCATCAATTGAAAGTTGACAGTGATTTTTCAATGTGTTTTAGAGTTCTCCGGGTGATACAAACACCTGCATTTGTACGGAAGTTTCCAGCAATGCATTTCCTCAATTTGATCATATATATACTTTGTCTTTGAAGGAAGACAGACCGTTAAGAATCCCTTAGAGATTTTGGTATTAATAAGGGACTGAAAAAGTTTCATTTTGAATAGAAATATCAATGTACGTATGTACGTGTTGCTCATTTTGTCTCATTTTGTTTCCATATTTCAGATTTCTAGAAGGTCTACAATGAAAACTAGCATAGCGCTGGTTCAAATCGGCAGGGAAGAGTTCCACTCTACCTTTTACATTCAGCTCCATAAGGGGCTATATTCTACTGAACCCCACGTATTTTATGCTGACACACACAAAGGATGGCAAGCTGCCAAAGTGAGATACAACTGCTTTGTTCATATTGTAGCATGTTTATTTATTTATTTATTTAACTTATTTACTTGACAGAGAGAGAGCAGGAACAAGCACAAGTAGGCGGAGAGGCAGGTAGGGGGGAAGAAGTGTCCCCTCTGGGCAGGGAACTAGATCATGTGGCGCTTAACCCCAGGTCCCTCAGATCTGTAGCATGTTTAAAACACAAACCATGAAAAAGTCCCTAACAAGTAATGATTTAACAAGTGTGAAACTAAGGATCAAGATCATTCTCCGGAGATATTCAAGCAAATCACTAACGGGATCAGAATGTATAGAGATAGATGGAACGGTATATTCTGGATCATTCTGGACCAACATGTGACCTGCTCTTGGCAAGGAGTTTCCATCTCTGCTGAGTCCAAGTATGGCAGGGGCTGTTGGATTTGGCCTGAAACTTTCCTCGAGGCAGCCCCAAAGGAAGAGTGAAATGGCAAGTCAGTGGAGGGGTGATGTGTTAGAGGGGAGGGGCTCACAGGCTCTCAAGTCAATAGAATTTTCTATGAAGCCCAGCTCCTCCACTTTCCTTGGGGTGTTTCTAACCTGTTTCATTTTGCTCAACAAAACTGTGATCTCCAGTAACACCTCACAGAGGATACAAACCAGGCACTTGATTAAACCTGCTGAATGGAATATAACTAACAATTTTGGTGAAAAATGTCCCTCATTATCCAGATATTCCCAAAGATTTAAGTGTCTGGGGTCTAGCAATCGAAACATCTGTATAATGGACTTCATTGTTAAAACTCAGTGCTAAGTAAGCAGAATAAGTCAGAGAAAGACAAACACCATAGGATTTTACTCATAGGTGGAATTTAAGAAGCAAAACAAATGAGCTAAGGGAAAGAGAGGGAGAGAAAAAGAGACAAAGCAAGGAACAGACTTTCCTTTTTAAGATTTTATTTATTTATTTTACAGAGAGAGAGAGCACAAGGAGGGGGAGTGGCAGACAAAGGGAGAGGGAGAAGCAGGCTCTCCGCTGAGCAGGGAGTTTGACATGGGGTTCGATCCCAGGACTCTGGGATAATGACCTGGGCTGAAAGCAGATAAGCATCTGCTTATAAGCAGATAAGTATCTGACTGAGCCACCCAGGTGCTCCAGGGAACAGCTCTTAACTCTAGCGAACACACGGTGGGTTACCAGACAGGAGGGTGGTGGTGGTGGGGAAGACAGGGTGGGGTTGAAGGACAGCACGTGTACTGATGAGCACAGGATGTTGGATGGAAATACTAGATCACTATATTGCATACCCAAAACTAACATAACACTGTATATTAACTAACTGGAGTGAAAATTTAAAAATTACGGGCACCTGGGTAGCTCAGCGGGTTAAGGCACACACAAATAACCTATTATTTCCTCATAATCACTGGCAGTTTTGTAATCCCTGTGCGTGCGCGCACGCACATGTGCACGTGCGCACACACGTGAACTGATGGAATCACTTCTAGAAGAGGCTCCCTGCCTGGGATCTAAGGAGCCATGGACCATGGCTCCAAGCTGTCAGCTAAGTGGTGATGATGCTGTGGGAGTTTCTGGGTGCCTAAGGGCATGGGAAACAGTGAAGTCTGAATGTAGCACTAGGCACTGCCCATCTCCACACACAACTCTCCTCAGCCCCACTGTGGGAGTGCTGTAGCAGCAGATTGGTGTCTCTTCCTTCAAGAAGGCTGATAGGCACTGCAGTAGTAGGGATAGTCCCCAAGAGTAGGAGGAAGAATCCGGAACAACTTTTTGAAGCTGGGCTTGCTGAATTTTTATTGTCCAAATGGCACCTTATTAGGCTGCTTGTTCATTCCTCCTAATCAAAATGGGGGTGGGGCAGTGGGTGGTGTCTCTCCTAGAGGCCGCAGAGAAACCACCAGGTTGTTGGGTTCCTGTAAACTGAATCCCAGTTTCTCAGGGACATACATTCTGATCAGTCTCTAACTCCCAACAGTTGGCAGATGCCCTTCACACTCTGGTTTTAAGCTACTCTGCCCTCAGCCCCTCATCAGGTAGGTAATGATCTAGAAACCCCCATGAGTTGCTGCTGTAAGGGAAGCCCAATGTAAAGGAATCTTTCTCGGGAGAAACCCTCTGAATATATCAGAAAAGTTATTTTAGGTATTGGATGGAGATCTCTCTCCCTCAAACAAGAGCACATCTGTCTTGGATTCACATTTATTCTTCACTCCTCCAACATATATCTAAATTTTTAACAGCTTGGCTGAAATGCAATTCACAAACCACACAACCTACTTGAAGTGGACAAATCAGTGGCCGTTAGCGTATTCACAGATATATGCAGTCATCACCACAATTTTAGAACATTTTCATTCCTTTGAAAAGAAAGCCAGCAGCACGCTGTGACTCTCACCACCATACCCCCCTGTCCCTTTTAGGCCCTGACCACCACTGATCTACTTTGTTTCTACTTTGTCTCTACTTTGTCTAAAATGGGATTATTCCTATTTGGGAACTTTCAAGTAAATGAAATCATATAATACATTGTCTCATGTGCCTGGTTTCTTTGACTTTAGCAGGATGTTCTCAAGGATCATCCTTGTTACAACATGGACCAGTACTGTGTTCCTCTTCATAGCCAAATAGCATCCCATTGCATAGATATCCAAACTTTCCAAAAATATGCATCAAAACAATTTCATCCCACACGCTAGACAAGTCTACAGTGTCTGTCCTGGGCATCAGCTGTGGTGGATCTCTTATCAGCCTCGTGGGGGTACATGGAGATGAATGAAAAGCTGCAATGCACAAATCCAATCATTCAATCGACAAACATCTACTGAATGTCTCTGGCATGCCAAGAATATGTTAAAGCACTCGAAAGGCCAGGATGAGCAGGACATGGCCACTGCCTTCCATGAGCCAACACGGGAGGTAGCTGTGTGGAAGACCACGCATCATACATAGTAGCTCCACAGGACCTACAAGGTCTGCTAAGCCCATTTTCCACTCAGGATGAGTTCATGGCTCAAGATTGGGTTCTTGATCCCACAGACATTCAGGAATGAAACCAGCCCAAGAAAGGACAGCAATCAGGTATCCAGGTGGGGTTTTTTTGTTTGTTTGTTTGTTTTGCATTGTTGTTATTGGCATGAAATTCACATAACATGAAATTAACCACTCGAAAGTCCACAAGTGAGTGGCATTTGGTGCATTCACAAGTTGTGTCACCACCACTTCTATCTAGTTCCAAAACACTTTCATCACCTTAAAAGGAAATCCGTACCCTTTAAGTGGTCACTCCTTCCCCACTTCCCTCTGCTCTGGCAACCACCAATCTGCTTTTTGTCTTTCTGGATTCGCCTATTTGAATAGTTTTTAGGAGTGGAATCATACGATACATGGCCTTTTCAGTCTGGCTTCTTTCACTTAGCATAAAGTTTTTGAGGCTCATCTTTATCGTAGCATTGGTTCGACACTTTAAACCTTTTTATGGCTGAACAATAGCCCATTGTACAAATACATCACATTTTGTTTATCCATTCTCCACTGATGAGTGTTTGTGTTGACTTTACTTTTTCATTATCATGATTAATGTTGCCATGAACATTCATTTACAAGTGTTTGTGTGGACATATGTTTTCATTTCTCTTAGGTATATACCTAAGAGTGGAATTGCTGGATCATATAATAATTCTATGTTTAACTTTTTGAGGAACTGCCAAACCATTTTCCACAGCAGCTGCACAGTTTTACATTCCCACCAGCAAGTTGTAAGGGTTCCAATTTCTCCCAGAGATTCAGTTTTATTTCTTACTCCAGAGAAGAGTTCCATTAAATTGGAGACACCCAATTAGCCCAGATGATTGACCCTTGTTCTGGGCATTTGGGGCTGGGCTTCTTAATTAATGCTTAGGCTGGTGGAAGAAAAAAGCAATGAGGACAGAGGGAAGAGCCCCCTCTACCCTCCTCTTCCAGCTCTGGGAGGACCTTTGTGCATGGTCATAGCCTAAGGGGAAAGTGGGCAGGTTGGCGAGATCGCTGTGGAACTGTCCTCTAACCCACAACAGTGGGATTCACAGCATCTTGCCCGGCAGAGAAGTGGGAGGAGAATATTCTCAGCTATAAGCCAAACCCAGCAAAACTCAGGAGATGATTTTTATGAAAGAAATGACATGAAATCAATAATGATTCTGGCAATGAGGGAAAGAACAGCATAGCCTTCTCTATTAGACAAGAAATTGGAAAAAGTGTCAATGCGTTGTGAGGGCACTTAGATCCTGTGATATTTGGCACCGGCTCCTGTCCCCTGGAATAAAGATCTGACACAAACCTAGGAAATAAATAATGATGATGAATGGATAGCCCTAAAGATGACAACATATAAGTATATCACTGAAACGTGACCTTAGGGCCTGTCACCCCTCCCTCACACACACCCCAGTGATCAAACAGCTCAGCAAACAGTGAGTCTACTCCTCTTCCAGCCTGTGTCACTCTCTGGGCAGGTCAGCTCCATGCTGAGGTGGCATTAAATCTCCCAAGCCATATGATGTCATTTCCCTGAGCTGAGACTGTCCATCAAGATGGCATGCTACTGTGTGGGAAGAGCTGAGGCATGATCTCAAAGCCCTCTCCCCAAAGTCTGGGGGTTCACCATCTCAGAGAAGAGGAAGCCCAGGGAAAGGATCTCAATGACCCCAATCACCTCTCAAATCCTTGGGTCTTCCGTATCCTAAGATTGGGGTGGGTGGGTTTCAAACACTTTTAGAAACAGAATCCTCTTTTTCAAACAAAAGCCTCCAAAACCTCCATCATATAAAACAGATGAAAACCAAGTTGCTCTGTTTGAAGAGGGGATGGGGTGAAGGCAGATGGGGAAGAGCAGAGCCGCTATGTATTGCGGCACAGGATGGGCACTGTATAACTCCAAGGGATACCATTCATGTGGAGCAACAGTTCTCAAAGTGTGGCATAAGGACACTGGCTGGCTATCTCCAAGACTCATCCCCGAGGATCCTTGAGGTCCTCCCTTTTCCAAACAGATGTTCGTGTGAGGCTAGATCTTCTTCACATACTTCAACCAGAATAATATATTAAAACAGCTCGAAAGCAGATGCTGATATGAGAATCCATCTGTCTTCTATGAAGTCAGGTATCAAAGAGATTTACAAAATAGAAAATATTACTAATAACTTTTTTTGCTTTGGAGATCGGTGATTTTTCATAAAAATATGTTTCTCGTATTACTACGTAGTAGGTGACTTCTCGTGATTTTAACATTTAACTCTGGTTTTGACATTTTCTCCTTTTGAAATTCAAATACAGTAAATAGCAATAGCTAGATCCCACATAAATCAAAGCTCTTCAGGGTCCCCAGTGATTTTTAAGAGCATCAAGGAGTTCCAATACCGCAAACTGTGGGAACCACTGACCTCGAATACAACATGAATACGAGGCCCCAAGGCCCCGAGGGCTGTCGAAGGGTCCGCATGGTGCCTGCTCCCCCCTCCCATACCTCTTTCCCCCCACCACCTGAGGCAGCTCTCTGGACACCTCCTCGGATATCTCCTCCGAACCCCACAGGTGCAGCTGATCAGCCCAGCCCCCTCAGCTGGGAGACCAGGAAACTAGGGAAGGCAGGGCGAGGTCCGTCAAGGCCAGCCGAGGTGACAGCTGGGGTGACAGCTGGGTCTTCGGCCCCCACAGCTCAGGGTTCAGATTCTCTTCCCTGACGCTGGGCTGCCACTAACCTAATGACAAGCAGCCAGCACTTGCTGAGCTCTCTGTGCGGCCACTTTATAAAAAAAATCCAGGCCGAGCCACCCTCAGAGCCTCTCTTCCAGGCTGCGAGCACGGTTGGCCTGTCAGGCTCCGGATGTGCTAAAGGAACTGAGAGAAAAGCAGGCAACGGGTGGCCCTCCCTCCTGCCCCATCCTCACCTCAGAAGCAACCCAGCCCTGGCCTCCTCAGTACAAAAAATTCGAGCTGGCCCCAATGTCCTCGGCACGTCTTGAGAAGCAGCATGCAATCCACCAGAGAGGGGATGTTTGAAAACATGCAAATAAACCGGCATCAATGAATTTAATCAGGTTCCTGGATAGTTCGAGAAAGACCCACATGGCAACAACCCAGACATTCAGAACAGTGGTCTCAGTGGCTTGCCACATGAGGACTGCACAGACCGTGACTCTGAGCCCCTCGACCTCCTACCCATGGCACACTTCCTGTTCTTTGAAAAGACAAAAGGAGAGGTGCAACAGCAGAACCCCCTGCCCCAAGGGAGATCCTACTTGAGTCAGTCAGGGATGGATTGCGAGGGCGTCTGGCTGACGGGGAGCCAGTGAGGACAATAGTCTCTCACTTAGCGAATGGGGAAACTGAGAAACAGAGAGGGAAAGAGCTTTACCTAGAACACAAAGAGTTCAAGAAACAGATGGGATGAGAATGCACATGTCCCAATCCTTGGTCCAGTGCTTTTCCCACAATTCCAGGCTATGCTCAATGGAAGGGGAAGATTATTGTGCATGTGTGTGGAGGGGGGGTGTCTAGAAATAGCCCAGCCATTTTTATTTGATTCATGTTTTTCATTTCACATTCTCTCCCTCTTCTATCAACTTGATCACTGGATCCAAGCCTCTCACTGTATTTATAGATGAAGAACCTGAGGGTCAGAGTGGATTAGCATTTGATTCTGCCCTGGGTCAGACTTAGGATCCGTATTTCTGTGCTTTCTGGCCTGTGTTTCTTCCCACTATGTTTTGACCCCTAAGTCCCATCCTAAGAGAAATATATGATTGTAGATTGTATTTCATTATTATTCCTATTACGGAGAGGCAGACTTTGTTGGAAGCCAACACACTCCCTGACTGTATAGCGCCAGTGCCCTGGGAGGCACTCCGACTGCTTATTTCCAATCTAAGCTCATATTTCAGGGCTGTCCTGGAAATACTGGTAAAGCCAGCTCTGCTAATCTAGACAAATGACAGCTAAACTAAAGGGTAGTGTTGCAAGGAAATATATTATTCACATAGGTGGGACTTCTCTTTTAATTTTACTATTTTAACATACAAATTGTTTTCTAGCCTTTATGTATAATTAAATATAGATGTTCTCAGAGCTTAATGTCAGTTTAAATTTCAGCCCTTGGAAAGTAATTTGTTTGCATTTTCAATGAACAAACCATTTCTTATGGGTTTCAAAGACCTGGGCCCATGCATCATGAATCAAGGTTGCCTTTATCAAAGCTATAAAGGTCAGGCAAAGTGGGCTTGCAACTCCAGCTTAGCCACTCTTTCAAAGAGAAAAATCAAGCTTTTGGTTCTCTGTCTTAAAAACACAAATGTCTTCATTTCTTTAGGCACACCAATGATTCACCTATGCCCTCTGCACACACAAAAGACAAAAAAGCCAGGGAAGTAGTGTTCATTATGCCACTGTGGACTGGGCCACTGTGAGGAGTCTGAACAATTCCCTCTTCTTTCTGGGTCTCGGTTTGCTCTTATGTATCAGGATCTTTCTTCTCCTGTCAGCTCTAGACATTGACAGGCAATACCTAGAGATCATTTTAAAGGACACTGATTTGACCTAGAAAGCAGTTTACAAGGCTTGAGGTCCTTTAGGTTAAGAAATCGGCAGGGAAATTAGACCCATGAATCCCTAGGCAATCTTCCACCTCTGGCTTTCCTCCCTCCATCCTCTCTCTTTCTTTTCATCCAGAAAGATGGCAACCCTTCCAGCCCCTTTCTCAATAGGTACAAGATGCTCCCCACTCCCTTAGACACCCCTGTAGTTCCAGAAATCTATTCTCCCCATGTATTTGCCAGTCTCTTGGTGTTCCTGTAGTAGATCTGCACATACAGTAGGGCTCGTGATGGGAACCCTGCTCATTGACAGTACATGACCAAGATCTTTTATTCATTGGAAATAAGAGCAGGTTGTTAAATAGGCTATGTGGGATGATGCTAGTGTCCCAATCCCTGTAAGTAAACCAATCTGCTCACACTTTTTGATAGATTAGAAGTCTAGACTAACTAGGCGCCATTGCACTTCCCTGTCAGTGCTACCAAAGGAGAATTCTGGAAGTTATCCTATAAGTACTTACTAATGAGTTCTCTGTTTTGTCTTTCTTTGCTCTAATCCAAGGTATTAACATTGACAGAAACTCTCTTTTTGAAACTGTGTTGAAATTCCCTGTTCGATTTGCCTGAATCCCCAAAACTATATATGTGTACCCCATACTAACATTCCAATATGGGGATTCTGAATGAGAAAACACAATGAATGAGAAATGTTCAGGTCCAAAGCCCTCCTCATCATCATAGTTGGATCTACCTACCTTTATCTGAACCCTTAAACTAGTGCTTCGTCTTATAATTAATTGCTGGACACAGCTGTCTCCTCATCTCAGCTAAGATTCTTGAAAACAAATGGTTTCTTTTTCATCGCGTATCCCTTAAATTGCTCTAATTATAAAAGGTCCCCAAACAAACAAACAAAACTCTAGTTAGATATGAATTCTTGTAAGATTAAGATAATGGGATTCAGAGCAGGAAAAAAATTTTGCTTCTAAAGGCTCCATATTAGAAAACCTAGATAAGATTTAACAGAGTATGGAGACTTCCAGAAGAGTGTCAGCAGTGGCTCTGGAATCGAGGTGACAGACTCAAGCCAATACTATGTGCTTATGATATATTTTTCATTTAGTTCTAACAACAATGCCTTAAGATAAAGTATTATTATTTCCACTTTACTGATAAGGCACAAGGAGCTTAAACTGTTTACCCAAGGTCAAGTCTTGCGAACGGCATAGCTGAGTGGAGATTTGAACCCAGTCATTTGTTTCTAGAACCAAAGCCCTTTACCTATGCTGTATGGCAGTATGTAAAAAAAGCCAAAGCGTAGGAATCTTGAAGCCTGGGTTCTAGTCCCCGCCTTAATACTGACCCTTTAACTGCCAACTGACTAGATACACAGGGAGCAGAGAGATGGTGGTGATGAGAGTCCAAGATGACACAGAAGTTTCTATCTTGAAAGAAAGTGGCACTCCATTAACAAAAAGAAAGCCCATGATGCTGAGTTTGATTTGAGATTGGCGGGTGGTATGGGAAGTTTGGCAATGCATATACTTATAGGAATGTCCCTGCGGCCTTTGAACCAGAACTTGGGACAAGGTTCTAGGCTGGAGGCGCTGAGGCTTTCCTCATAGCAGCAATGGTCAAGGCGATCTCCAAATGAATGTAGACAGAAAGGCAGAGGGCAGAGAACTGAGCCTCTGAGGAATCCCAGTTAGATGTATGGACAAGGGAAACCTTCAAACAAACCAACGAAAACAGAGAAAATAGTACAATGTCTATCAAGCCAAGAGGAGACAAGATTTAAAAATGGGAGGAGTAGTGAGGTGACCAGAGATGGTGAAAAGCAGCTGAAAGACAAGTCACTCCCTCTTTTGAACCCTCAGGCTCTTCCCCCTCTCTGAAGACATCTCTTTTCCCTTGGGAAGGGCTCCCAAGGTGAGGGGGAGGCTCCACTTTCCTCCGGATGCCCTGCATGTAGGAGACACTCCTTGTTCTTCCACTGGACTGAGTCACACTGCCATGACTCGTTTAAGGGACCGCAATTCTACAGACTGTCTCTCCACAGGTCAAGGCTGACTGAAAAGCATTGCAACAGGAGCAAAAGGAGTTACAAACCAAAGCCCAATTTTTCTGAAGGAATATGCCAGTTTGTCCCTTTCAGCCAAACCTGGAGACCATTGTTAGCTGTGTCTTCCATAAACGAGAACAGAAAGGATAATGACATGAAGATCTGGAAAGATACAGGAGGTATGTAGAGAGCAGCTCTCTGGGGTGATCTCTCTCCCAGAGAGATCATTGGTGGGAAGACGTTGAGGGGTGGGGGAAATGAGGAGAGGCTTGACAAAATAGGAGAACAACAAAAAGTAACTAAAGCAAAAGGCAATTTCATTATCATTTCAACCCGGGAAACCAAATTGTGTTGTTTTCTTGCTTTTTTTTCAAGCACACTTGAAAGATGTAAATACAAGAGCAAAAAATAATGAGATCTTGTCAGTGTCTTGAATCAGTTGTCGACTGAGCCACTCCTCATACATGGCTGTCATTTGGTGCTTTGGAT
The DNA here is from genome assembly GCA_003697995.1 of Taxidea taxus jeffersonii. NCBI lineage: Eukaryota > Metazoa > Chordata > Mammalia > Carnivora > Mustelidae > Taxidea > Taxidea taxus. Next base: position 24,783 of record RCUC01108449.1, read on the forward strand.
TTCCAAGAAGGAAGCCTGGATGTGCCCAGAATGGTCATTATCACACTGAAGGTGGACGGCGTCAGGGCAGTAGAAGTAAGGCAGACTAAGCGGTGGGCTCCACAAGCAAGACACCTGTTCAAAAGCCTTTGGGGCAAGAGGCCAAAGCAGACGTCAAAAACATGTAAAGACTCCAGGAAGTTCCAAAAGAAAGGGTAAGATATCAAGTGGCAGAATCCAGTCTGCAACAAGGAATTCAGGCAGTTAATCCTGTCTTCAGGGTCGGGCAGTTTGAAAAGGTCCGAGCACGCCAGCAATCTGGAATAAAAGTATGTGAAAGGAGCTCTGGACACAATCACCAGAGCTTAAAGAGGAAGCTTCCTCCCACGGTTTCATCCTCTGTTGATGCATCCTATGGAAGTCCAAATGGAATTGGGGAAGTCCAAATGGAATGGCTGTGCTTGGGCCTGAGGTCAGGGCAGAGAAAGAGCAGTTGGAGCTGGATAGTGAGGGTCCCTTGGCTCTTCCTGACAATTCAGGATTGAACACTACTTGCCATCTTCCTAAAAAGAAGACTTTGAAGCAATTTAACTGTGTTCCAAGCAACCACACACCACATTAGAAACCACATCTGGTCTCAGTCTCCCTTGTGTGAAACGGGTAAGGGAGCAGGAATTAGATGAGGTCACTGAAGGTGTCTGACTCCACGTTTGATCTACTGAATCCAAGGACAGGAGAATAACCCCATTAATACCAGGTCTGATACTTAAAATCTCCTAAGCGAGATTGATACATGGCACCAGATTTCACCATGAGAATGAAAACACATCCAGGTGGCTTCTCCTGGTTTATTTGCACACCCTTTCCTATGTTTTAGATTAAACACTCCGAGTAATCTCTACTCTAGTTTGCTTAGCCTAGAAATTAATTAATTATTAAGAGTATTGGCGATACTCTTAAATAAAGTAGCTGTGTTCCTAACGATACGCTGTAGATTTCAGGGTCCCCCGAGGACAGACTCAAGCAGCATTCATGGAAAGTCACCTCCCATCTGACAGCACTAATGGTGTTGCATGCTCTTGTGCATACACATTGCCCAGCCCAGCACCAGCCACAAAGTAGGCCCACCATTGGTATTGCTGAGTGACAGAATGAATCAATGACTATACAAATGAATGAATGACCAAGCAAACCTAACCCAAGATGGCAGTGTTATCAGGTGAAGGATCTGAGTGTCTTAGGTAAGTACAAGACTCCTCCTTCCCCTTCTTGACAGTAAAAGCAGAAGACACTTTGTGAAAGAAACAAGAAAGGACCCCTATGTGCACATTGGTAGGGTGCAAGGAACAGAGAGAGTTGAGTTTAAGAATATGAGAAGGAGATAAGACTCTTGAAATACAGTTTGGACCAAAGGATGACAAATCTAAACCTACTCACAGAGTGAACATCTGAGCTGGAAGGCACCACAGAGCTCATCTGACTTGACTCTCTCATTTTCCAGATGGAAACAATGAGGCCCAGAATGGAGATGCCACTTGGCAAAGGTCAAGTAGCTGGATTCTGAGGGCAGCCAAGGAAAAGAATCAGACTGAGGATGAGCTGGGGTCCAGAAAGCTGGACAAAGGAGGAAAAGAGTGGAAAAAAAAAAGGCTCCAGACCTCATCTCTCTATCCATGCCTGGGCCTTCGAGGCCCTTCTCTGCAAGTCACTTGCTGTGTTGACAACTTGTTCAGCAAGGTTGGGGCTTAGGGGCCTTGAGATAAGAGCCAGCAGGTGGGTGCTAGCAAACATGTTCCAAGCTCTCTGTGTCCCCATTTTGCAATGGGAGCCCTCCTTGTGGCCCCTGGCCCCTTCCACATTTGGCAACACAGTGGGCAAGATGGTGGGCAGGAACTCGGGCACAGGCTCAGCCCTCAGAGCCCACCTTCCATTGCTCATTCCACCTAAACACCACTTTGAGGAACTTTCTAATTGAATCAACCCATCGTTTCTCTGAATCATTTGGGCAAATCCCTGAGGTCAGTTCTGGGAAAAGAGTCAAATCGGAGGAAGGGACAGGCACAGCTGTTTGGGCATTTCTCTGGCAAAAACATGCCCCATCCCCCAAGGGGACTGTGAAGGCCCCAGACTAGGCCAGGGCAGTGCCAGTTGCAGCAGCCAGTGGATTAAGCTCAGGAGGGTGGCCGGAGCCCCCTGCTGAGTCCTGAGATGGCACTCTTGGAAGGAGGCCCCACTGCACCAGCCAGGATGCCAGCTGGGTCAGGGCAGGACCTCAGCATTGGCTCCCATGGCCGGTGCCCATCCTGTTCGCAAACCCACTGAGCAAGTTCTGTTTGGACCCGAGCCGGCAGCCTCAGTGACTTAGCTCCCTTGGAACTCTCACTGAACTCTGAGGAGTTGGTCTATACTGTCTCTTCCGGCTTGTTTTTCCCTCCTTGTGAGTTTCTCTTGCCTCCCCAGCTAGAGGGATGACTCCCACTGTGTCTGGCTCACCCTGCCTGAGAGGCCCTGGGAGGGAACGGTGACCACCTGTGTGCATGGGATAACCTAAAAAGGACCAACTGTCGGCACACCCTCCCAAGGTTAAAGAAAGCTGTCTTTCTGTCTGTTGCTTTCTCGTGACCTTGACAAATCCAGAAGGGTCCATGACCAGACCTGGCTGCGCAAGCGTACAAATGATTGCCCAGGGCAGGCTGCAGGGCTTTGAGGAGAGAATGGGACCGGCCTGCTGACAGCAATAAGGGGACCTCTGCATTTGGAGCTCAACAGTTAATCTACTGTGTCCCGTCTCTTAGGAAACGAAACGAAATGCAGTTACTGCTCTGACATTGAAGCCATGATGCAAAAATGATTTTGTAGAGCAAATAACTATCTTATACTGGCTATTTTATGCCTTATTGAGCAACCAGCAGTTTATAAAAACAACGTTTCATAAATATGGTCGCAGGTTCCTGAGTGGAGATGCGTCCAGGGCAGGTCACTGGTGTCCCCTACCTCTCTGAGCCCGTGTCACCTTCGCCCTACTCTGGGCCGAAGGATAGCACGGAGCCCACACCCAGGCGCATCTTCCAGAGGTAGCATGGGGAAGGGTTTGAGTTCTAAACGTCAACGGAAGCTTCACCAGGGCAGACCTTTGTATGGAACGACACACTGGATCCTGTGGAGGGATGGAACCAGCCTCCCACTGGGAGGCAGGACACCCGGCTTTCCATTTGGTCTTTGCTACTGACCTGCGATGCAATAAGTCACTTCATCACGGGGAGTCACTGTGACTCAGGATGCTCCTCTGGAAAATGTGGATAATTGCACTTGCCCTTCCCACCTCCCTCTGCCCCTCCCCCCCCCCCCACCCTGTGGTGGTGAGATAAAATGGTAACTGAAAGCTTCCTAGACCAGAAGTCACTTAGATGCACAGAAGAGAGGGGATGGTTTTCTCAAGCACAGTGTTTAAGGCGAGGCTGTCTGACAGGTGTACTAGGAGGTCCCTGAGGGGATTTGGGGGTCATTGGTGGGGTTGACACTGGGTGCCCTCCAAGGTCCTTTGAAGTTTTCATGAGAAGCCTGTACATTCCCCAAGCTTCGGGTGTTTTGTTTTGTTTTTAATTTCTACCAGACTTTTTCCTTTTTTTTTAAAGATTTTATTTATTTGACAGAGAGAGAAAGATCACAAGCAGGCAGAGAGGCAGACGGGGCGGGGGGGGGGGGGAAGCAGGCTCTCTGCCGAGCAGAGAGCCCGATGCGGGGCTTGATCCCAGGACCCTGAGATCAGGACCTGAGCCGAAGGCAGAGTCCAAACCCACTGAGCCACCCAGGCGCCCTGCTACCAGGTTTTTTCTAATTATAAAAATAATACACACTCTTTGTGGAAAACTTGGGTCATATAGGAAAGAGTAAAGAAATAAACAAAATCACCAGTAATCCTCTGTCTTACAGATGATTGCTATTTATGTGGTATATTTACATCCAGTCATTTTTCTGTGCCCTTTTTTTTTTTCAAAATTGAGATATTTTACAAAATAAGGCTAGGATTAGTTTTGTGTCCTGAGAGGATTTTTTAAAAATAGGATACTTAATAAGCACTGTCCTATAACCTAAAGTCCTTAAATATTCCCTAAGAACAGGGTTTTTCTTATAAATAGCTTAGTAATATTCTAGCCGATGATTTAATTAACAAACACTTTAGACATCTCAAGTCCTGTAGTTTATTCTATTAGAAGTAATGCTTCAAAATAGATCCTGATACATAAATATTTGTATCTGATTGTTATTTTGGTGAAATTCCTAGTCTCAAAGCTCTAAAGCCAAGGTATATAAGTAATGCTCTTGATCACATTGCCAGCATGTTCTCCAGAAAGGCTGTGAGTAATCTCTGACTTCTACGAGCAGTGTATGGAGACATCCATTCTACTGCATCCTCCTTGACCCTGGGAAGTTTCATTTTAACATTTCTCATCCAATTTTACGTAAAAATAATTTCCATCGTTAGATTTAGTTTATAGTTCATTGCTTACTAGGCGAAGTTGATTTTTTGCCTTTTGTTTGTTAGCTATTATTTGTACATAATCCATTGTGAATTGTCTTTTGTATTAGCCCTACAATTCACACTGCTTTGCAGATATAATCATTAGTGAGTCATCAGTATCAAAGGAGAACAGAGGTGTTTTGAATGAGCCCAACCCGATCAGAAGCTCCTAGAGCTTCTCTGCCTGCAAACCACTTACAATGGGGGGGGTGGCGCTGGATAAGGGGGAGGTGTACTGAAATCCATCAGTGATTTGTGTTTCCCTGCATTTGTTTCTCCTGCTCTGCTTCTTGTATAAGAGCTAATGAGCAGCAAAACTGACAAAAGACTAGGAAAAAAGAGAAGAAGAAAGGGCATGGTTAATCCCTTAACTAGGATTGAGGAATGGGAGGCATTTGCCTTTAGAAAGAGGGAAAAAAATACAACTTTTTCTAAGTCATGCAGTTCCCAGTATGTACCACTTGATGGCAATCCTCCATTGGTTAGGCAAAAAGATAAGTGTTCCCAAGGGAAACTGAGGAAGCCACTGTTGAAAGTGAGAGATAGGCACATTGAGGTGGCTAACAGTTAAATACAGGTGGTCTTTAGATACCACTGGGAACTTGGACCACTGGGGTGCAAGGGGATGAAAAGCAAAAATTCTGTATTATTGACAATGAGATTTTGTGGACATTGGTTAAGGAGGGTCAGAAAGGGGAAGGGATGCATTTCTTCCTACTTTGCTTCTTCTTTCTTTTCCTCTGCTCTATCTTAAGTATTGTTTGCTTTACTTCCTTGTGCCTGAAAAGGCAAAATTATCTGCTTTGGGCTTGTAAATATCAGTAAGTATTGCATGCTTGTCTGGGGCTGTAGGGGGAAGATGCTGCACAATAGGGGCTCAGGATAGGCTGGTAAGGGTGTTGACCAGAGCAGGGAACCAAAATCCCCTGGAACAAAGAATGGAAAGTAAATTCACAAAACCCTCTAAGATTTGTCCCAACCCCAAAGGCAGCCTAGTAGAGGAGAAATGGCCTAGGTATGGAATCAGGCAGCCTCTGGTTCATTTCAGCTTGAATGCTTATAGGTGTGTGATCTCTTCTTTTTTTTTTTTAAGATTTTATTTATTCATTTGACAAAGAGCGCGCACAAACAGGGAGAGTGGCAGGCAGAGGGAGAGGGAGAAGCAGGTTCTCCACCGAACAGAGAGCTTGATGCAGGGCTCAACCTCAGGACCCTGGGATCATGACCCAAGCTGAAGGTGGACGCCCAACTGGCTGAGCCACCCAGGCGTCCTTAGGTGTGTAATCTTGTGCAAGTGACTGCACCTCTCTGAGCCTCCCTGTCTTCCTCTATGAAATGGAAGATAACAGTACCTGGCTCACAGCATAAAAGAAAGACTATTGCAGTTACGATGATGATGATGATGATGATGATGATGATGATAACGATGTCCCAGTTCCACCCAGGATGCAAAAGGCGGAATATAAAGCAGTGGTTGAGAGCCTCAGATTTGGGTCTAAAAGTCCTAGATCCTAACATGGCTCCACAACCTATTAGCTGTGAGTTATGACTCACACATCCAGAGCTGGGATGGCATAGTGTAGGAGCTAGTACAGGACCCAATCCTGAGACAGGATCTATTTCAAACCCCGTGCCATTAGATACAATGGGCTTTGCTTTGTCTTGCTTTGCTTTGCTTTGTTTTCAAAGGTTCAAGGTTGAGATATAAGTTTGCCCAGGGATGCAGCTATTTCTCTTGAAGTCAGTAGAATGGCTAAAGACCAAATCTGAAGGGGATCTTTGAAGCCAAACTCCCTTGGAAACTGAGACCCAGACATAGGCAATGGTTTGCCCCAAGTCACAGAGAGTCAGTTGCATTGTAGGAAATGGGCTCCAGGCTCCAAGACTATCAAGAGGGGCTCTTCTCACTGCAGGCCACCCTATGGCTCGTCCTTTACAGAGCACATTACACAAAGGCCAAACAATGATTCTCCCAAATCTGGGTGAGCCACTGTTGCATATCCTCATGTAGTTTCAGAGTCACCAGCCATAATTTGCTGCCACGGCAGGTGCAAACATGGGTTTAGTCTGTGCTTCTGTTCATTCAAAGCTTGACTCCTGCCAGTTTAAGAAATCAATTACATGGTTAATCCAAACATCACACATGGACACCATGCTTTCCGTGACACTAAATAATTTTCCAAATTGAATGAAGACTGGGTCAATATTTAAAATCACACATATTTCTCACCTTCCTCAACCCCTAAAAGATTCAAGGGTTCAAGGCGAGCCCTCTGGAGTCCAGTCTAGACACCATGGACACCATGGCAGCATTTCAGGTAAATGCCACCAGATGTACGGCAATGCCTATCTGAGTGGAGAGACCCAGGTTTAGGTAGAAGCTGGGGAAGACCTGGCTTCACAGCAGTCCCTATGGTAAGACCTTGGAGCTACTAGTGTCACAAGGAGGCCAGGCTCCAGGGCAGTGCAATTCCAGGGTCTATTTTGTATCCCACACTCCCCGTGGGAAAAAGTGACACGCTGAAGCATGACAGAATGGAAGAAACTAGAATGGTGAGGAGTGAGATGTGTCATGCTAAAGAATGGGGAGGAGTGAGATGTGTGGCTAAAGAATGAGGGTAATTTCTTAGCAATGAGCAGGATGACAATGGTGACTGATAATCAGCGTAACCATCATTTATTGACCACTTATATACGAGGTATAGTGTGAAATGCTCACATCACCTCACCCTGTGGCTGTGATGACAGAGGGCAAAGGAAGTGGGACCTGCCAACAGATTTTAACCTAACTTGCTCAAGCCGCTTGGTCAGGAAGTGGCAGAGCCAGAATTCAAACCCAGGCCATTTGGCACCAAAACTTGGGCCCTGCCCACAGCACTCACTACAACATTATTTTTAATAAAAATCAAGGCTTTCACCTATTAGATGCTTTTGATATATAAGCACCAAGTGTTTTTCCTACACATTTTCCAGGCCTACCGTCATGGGACCCTTCCAATGACCGTATGAAGCTTGTGGCATGGATAGAAGAAGCAAGCAAGGCTCAGGGATGTCAAGCCATTCACTCAAGTGCACCCAACTAAGAAGCTGCAGAGCTGATTCCAGAGCTGTGCTCGCTCAAGAGGAAACGTTGGGGATAATGAGCTACAGAACCCCAGATTGAAAGGACTGAGGTATGAAGGGGGAGGGGGGAGAAGATTCATCCATTCTTATGAAGTGCCCCAGGGCATTGGATGTTACTCCTCCAATCTGGTTCCTATGGCTTGAGCCAAACAGTCTCCAATAATTGCTAAGCAGATGTTTTTGGTATCAGTTGGGTGTCTGGCTTCCCAGGCTACAGTGCTTTGGTTCAGACTTCCTGAGTGAATCTAGCAGCTTAGCCAATCAAATAACCTAACTGTCCGACACTTGGTTGGCTGGATTGTTTTCTCACTCCATTGACCTGTTGGACTTCACATAATACACTGATGGTTGCCTCAGGGTTATGTAAACACTGCCCCCACCCCCGCCCCGACCAAGAGCTCTCTCTGTAAGCCCCAAACCTCAAAAGCCTCAGAGTCAAAGATTTGCTTCTACAATGTGCGCACCACATATTCAGATCAAAGAAATGAGTGAATGGAGGGCAGGCAACAAAGAGAAATTCACCCCACAGTTTAAAATCACTTCAAACTGGCCATGAAATTTCTTTGGCCATGCTATTCTGAACACAGTTTGGAAATAGTTTTAAAGTACACGTGATGTTCTGTAACCTGTGAGGTTGAACCAGATGCTCTGACAAACCAATGGAGCCAAAGACAAAATCATTAGTGCCCAGTGGCCTTCCCCGGCACGACGAGAAGAGAATTGCCTCGGCCAGATACCTTGATGTTGACTCAGACAAAACTCCGACTGAAGCAAAGCTCCAGGTAAGAGCAGACTTACCATCTCTCTCAAACTCTGTAGTGTCTCAAAGCTTCACAGGGTTGGGGGAAATCCTGAGAGTCCTAGTTTAAAGGATGACCTCTTTTTAGAACCTTCTAGAAAATAACTGGGAATAAGGAGTGAACACATTATCACCTTCTACTTAGGTGGGTGGTTCTCAAATCTGCCCACACATTAAAATCATCTGGAGAGTTTTTCAAGAACTGATGCCCAGGCCTGACCCATAAGATTCCAAGGTCACTGGTCTGTGGAGGGACCGAGCACAATTTTTTCCTGTTAACTCTGGTATGAGTTTTTACTATTTCTCAATAGAAATATTAGAATATTCTTAATGGAATCTTAGCTTAACTTTTGATTTTTTTTTTAATAAAAGGCCCTGAATGTGCAGTTAAGTATTAAGGATGACAGACACAGATGAGTAAGAATTTGAAGGCAAGCTACTTGTCCCGTGAGCCATCATCAGCTGTCTCTCCTTCTAGAGCCTTGGCTATAGTGCAAAAAGGAGACCCTTTGCCCATTTCCCTGAAGCAAATGAGTCTACGCCAAAAACACTGCCTCTGGTGACCCAGTGTCCTGCAGGTACATGGCTTTTAGGAATAGGAGTACCATTAAATGCAAACCTTTAGAGCTCACTAGAAGGTCAGAGAACCCACACCTCATTTAGTTAAAAGACAGAATATATTCTGACCTAAAGCTCTGGCATCCTCATAACCAAGCCATCCCCTCTGCCTTGGAAATGTCCCTCCCTGCTGGAATGTTTTGTGAAGGATGACAGAATTCAGTTTTTGAACTGACCCCATCCCATTTCCTGAAATCTATAACCATGGGCACTGAAAAGAAACACACCATAAGACTGCACTGGGTGCCCCTAGCAGGCATACTGCCAAGGAGAAAGCTGATCAGGATGTGAGCTAGGAGCGTCCCAGAAGTATCATGGCCAGCAAGTAACGAAGAGCTCATTGGATTTCCTATTTTTCCCCCTGGAGTGGCCGGTTTTCTAATTCACTGGGGAGGAAACAAGAGTCCACCTTTGTAACCATGGACAGCTAAGTCCTTGGTCATTCAGGAAACAATGATGGTCTCCTTTGGGCCAGAGAGTGTGCTATGCAGTGGAGCCATGCCTGTCTCATCTTCAGGAAGCTCACAGTCCAGTGAGGGAGACAGCTTTGCAAACCATGACACACCATGGAATAAGAGCTAAGGTGACAAGAGGTTGTGTGGCTCTGTCCCGGAAATCAGGAAATGCTTCCTGAAGGAAGTGATGCCTAAACTGAAGGACAAAACCTGTGCCGAAGGAGGGCTTAAATCAATAATAAGACTGTCCACCTGCCTCTCCTCTGTAACTGAGGAAGTTCACTGATGCTCTACTTAGAAGGCAGAGCCAAGAGGCAGCCATCTCCCTGGTAGGGAACTGTGTCTAGAAAGAACAGAGGTGGTCTACCTGGGGGAGGGGAGCGGCAAGAAGGCCTGCCCCTCTTCACCACACCTCTCCCTCCTGATGGTGATTCCATCACTGGCCTGCCCCTCTGGGAGAAGAATCCGAGGCTTCTGTTCCCGTCTGAGAGGGCCTGCAGCATTGGCACGAGAGAGTCCCCGACCTCTCCTCAAATGGGAGGCTGAAGCTCTGCCGCTATGACCACCAGGCTCAGGAAACAGCAGGCCTGCCAGGTTTGGAAAACAAAGCCGCATGAAAGGCCTGCCATTCGTGACCAGGGTCCTACAGTATTTTCTGCAGTTTAAAACAAATCTGGGGAGAAAAGGTTGACATGTTTCCAAATAAAGCGGCAGCTTCTCTGCCACCATGCACGGGCCGGTCAGCACGCCCATGAGTCAGACAGCAAATATTTCCTTTCTTCCCCCACATGGCAGAGGCCCGTGTCCACAATAGCATTATGGGGGGGACGACCCGACGACATGGCTAAGCTGCAGTTCCAACCTGCCAATCAGAAAAACAACAACAACAAAAAAGACTCCAAATCCCCTCGCCACGACTGTCTCCTTTTCTTGGGAAGGATCCTTTGATTTCTTTCTTTCTTTTCAACTTTGGCTTTTCAAGCCAATCCTGAACACGTCAGTGATACTCAGGAGTTTGTTAGGAGCTTGCCTCTTGTTAAGCCTCCCTGAGGAAAGGAGCGCCGGTCATAGGACCAAAGGACAGCTTCTCGGCTTTAACTCATCTCTCCCACAAAGCTGCCATCCTTGGCTGCCCCCACGGTCACCATCGCGTAAACAGCATGGCTCCCTACCATTCTTTGGCGCCCAAGGATGGCCGTCCACTACTACACACCCTTAACTATCCACTAAGGCCGACCAGGGCGGGGGGCTGGGTCCCCATGGATCACGTTAGTGGGGACGAAGCTTCATCAAACATTCGTTCAGACAAGCCAGCGGCCTTGCATTCAGGCCACTCCCCGGGAAACCACCATCCACCAGAGGCCTCTCATCTCTCACCTCAGTCTCCCTAAATACACCAAACGAGTGCGTGCCTTTCCTGACACACTTCTCTTGGCTTGGAATAGCTTTTCCGTCTGACCCAGCTCAAATATCGCCTCCTCTGAGCAGCCTTTCCTGACCCTCTCCTCTCCCGACCACAAGTAATGCTTCCTTCCTTTGGGTTCTCATGGCACCCTTTGTTTCTGCCGCCGTTGTGGGACTTATCACACTGGAGCCAGCTGGTGACCTGCCCGTCACTCCTGAGAGACTGTGAGCTTCTTGAGGGCAGGGCCTAAGCTGTGAGTGCGCCACCTCACTCTGGGCTTGGTCCATAAAAAGTTTCAGAACTTGAGTCAAAAGGGGGGCGGGAGTAGAGGTAGCCTTCAGCAGTGAAGTCATAAAATCTGTAAAATCTTGTGCCTCTAAATATGAAATGTGGACCCACAGACACGCCTGATCTTGGGGCTTGGGGATGTAATGTGTTCTGGCCATGTGAGACCATTAGCTAGACAGGGGACTGGGTGTAGGCGTAGAAAGAACGATTCCCTTAACCCAGCCCACCAGATGTTCTGCCAAGAGGCTCCCACGTGCCATAGTTCAGGTGGACAGACAGGCAGACAGCTGATGTGGGGACAGTTTGGAACTGGGCGATTCTCCCAACGTCACGGCAGTCTGGTGGGCGGAGTGCCGTGATACAGTTGCTGGGCTGTAAATAAAATATTTTAATTTGCAATGACTCTATTGGGAGCAGCTGACAGACCTCTCAAGAAAAGAGGCAGGGTTAAGGGGGAACGTCTCCACTAATAGGAAGGGGGCCTAGAAAGGAGCTAATGAAGTTTTAGCACACAGCCCTGACCACGAGCGAGGCGTGTTGGGATCCTTCTCAGTGGGTTTCAGAAACAAAGCAAATTAACCAGGGCAGGGCCTTAGTTGGCCACACCGCCCAGCTCCTGTCTTGAAGTGAAACACCAGGAGCCAACAACCTCTTCCCTGCCAGCCTCCCACCCCAGTCTGTGGGGACCGGGCCTTATAACCAGACCGGACAAGTATCCCAACTCTGGGCCAGTGTTCTTGTAACACCTTCCTCCCATTCCAGGGCCTCGAGCAGGCCCGTGAACCTGGTAGGTTCTCAAGAGATTTTGACTGACTTGGATTTTTGGAGGAGGTGTTTTGTTCCTTAGAAAGAAGAACGCCACTCACCAAAAAGAGCCAAAGAAAGCCTGCGAGCCACCTTGCCTAGTGGGTATCAAGCCAACCGGAAACAGGGTAAGCAGTAAGCTAGTAAACCAAAAGCCACAGAACCTATTTTTAGAACTATAACACTCTGTGGGCTGCTCAGTGGTACTGCAAGCTTTGTTTTTATCTACCGACATCTGTTTGGGGTTTCTTTGGCTCCCCTACTTGATTTCTGTGGTGTGAGGGGCCAAGGGTCGGAGAACTGGGTAGGATAACTTGAATGTGTAGACACAGTTCCCCAAGCAGGCATACCACTGCTTGCAGAAGGAAAAGGGAGCTCTCAAAATGCTGTGATTTAGTAAGAACCTGAGAAAACTCCCCTGTCCCCAAATTCCCACCCCCCCAACCACCCCCAACTTGCATCTGGAACCTAAAATTATATCATTAACGCATCAAGCCCTTGCTTTAGGTTTTCATCCATGTGTGTGGAGGCTTCATACAGATCTCTTGAATTTTTATTCAGTGACGACAGAGAGTATATAATAAGCTACAAACATCAGGTTGCACAAACTTTTGCTACTCAGCTCCCAGAGGGCACGGCAAGCCGCTCCCAGCAGGCTGTGGAAGAGACAGTGGGTCAGCCAGAAGGTGAGGGCCACGACACGGACACTGATCAGAAAGTGATTGCAGGTAAATGGGTCCTCGCAGGGCAAGGCCGACGGAGCATTCACAGGCCAAGGACTTGCTTTGGAAATGCTCTACATGGTAATGTCCACATCACCCCACCCTCCCTCCCTCCCTCCCTCCCTTTCTTTCTCTCTCTTTCTTTCTTTCTCTTTCCTTCCTTCCCTCTTTCTTTCCTACTTTCTTCTTTCTTTCATTCATTCGTTCTTTCTTTTTTTCCCCTCTACATGGTTTCTTTCTTTTTTAAATTAACATATAATAACGTATTATTTGCTTCAGGGGTACAAGTCTGTGAATCATGAGTCTTACACACTTCACAACACTCCCCATAGCACATACCCTCCCCAGTGTCCATCACCCAGTCACCCTATCCCTCCCACGCCCCTCCCCTCCAGCAACTCTCACTTTGTTTCTTAAATCACAGTCTACTCACCCACAGCTCAGCCCACCCTCTGGGTACACAAAGAAAGATCTGGGTGGAAGACAGCTGCCATCCTGGATCCATCCCATCCCCAAAGAACCGTTAGGAGGAGTGTGCCCCACAAAGGGGGGGGGTTGTTTCCCGTGGCAACAGATGCTACCATCCCCCGTCTTTTCAATGAGGTCATCAGATCTTCAGCTGCACAATCCAAAAAAGTAAAGAGTGAGCCCCTTGAATTAAAACTGAACTCCCATCAGCACCGTCTCAGGACTGCACCTGGGAAGGCAGGTGCAGGATGTCACCGTTGTCAGGGCTGCCCCTGGCTCCTAGGGACCTGAGTGCAAAGCCCAGCCTGGGGTCATCACACATTCCGAATGCAAAGAATACAATATACAGCCTGACCCGGCAAGGAAGAAAGGAGGGCCAAGCCCCCCTCCCCCTGGGTATGACCAAGGAGCCTTCCCTCCCTCTTGTGGGCCCGGAAAAGGAAGGGTAGAAACTGTGCTCCTGTGGGATACCACCTTGGAATATCATTATTTCTCCGTGCTGTCTCTTCCAGGATTGTCCTAAGAGCAAGATTCTGTTCCTGAGCTATTATTCATGTATTACTCAGGAAGAAGGAAACATCCCTCCCATAGCGACATGTCTCTAGAATAACTCCTGGGTCCGAATGCTAGCAGAAGTACCCCCTCCCTCCACCCCAAGGGACAGAGTTTGGGTGATGGCGACCTCCCTCCTGGAGGCACCTGTCGCGCGCCAGTCCCCAGCTCAGCATTTGAAGGAGCTCCTTTAATCTCATGGCAACTCTACTGAGGGTCACCATTTTACAGGTGAAGAAACGAAGGCTTCATGGGGCCAAGGGACTGGCCCAGATGACACGGTTAGGAAATTCTGGAGCTGGGATCCAAACCCAAGCCTGTCTGAAAGCAGAGCCGGTGTCCGTCCGCATGACACCGGATGGAGCATCTGGCAGCCGCTTTCTAGCACTTCCCCCGCTAACCCCCCAGTGGCAGAGCTGCTAAAGAACAGACACCAGATTCAGCCACTCGTTCCACTGGGAATCACGCTGCCTGGCTTCGAAGGATCTTCTTACAGAGATGCCGGTCAGAGATGAGATGGGGCGCTGTGTTAGCAGCGGAGCCACTGACTCCCTGATCCCGAGTCCCCTCAAAACAAAATCTTCCCACCAAAGTCCAGGCAGCTCAACATTGTGCTTTCATGGCTGCGGTTTCCGCTGAGGGAATAAGGTGAAAGCAGTGTCTCTACCCAGCTTTCTGCCCCTCGCTGACAGTCTCTCCATTCCCTAGGAACTGGCTGGGTGCAGAGGAGGTGTGAGGAAGAGGGCTATACCTAAGACATTACAGGGATACGTGTCCTCTCTTCTCAGGACTCAAGTCCAGAGGAGAAGAGGAAAGACGGTAACAGGAAGGACGAAAGCTTCTGGGACACGGGTCCAGGCTTTCAGAGCTCTATCTGAGGGGCAGGCCCAAGGCAGCAAAGATGGGCTATGCCCTTTGTGAGGACAGCTTTCCTTGGTGGAAAGAAAGCAGCCACAGGAGAAAAGCTCTGGCTAAGGGAGCACAAAATGGCCGCCCTTCTTGGACTACACGCTGTCTCTGTGGCGTATGCTTCCAGCCACCGCCCGTCCTTGTCACAGGGCCGCAGGGCTGCAGCCTTTGGAGGTGCACACTAAGCTTTTTCTAAAGCCAGTCCGTATCAGAAGCCAAGGGGTGTAATTCAGTTTTCCCCTAAGGAGAAACTTCTGGAGGGAAGAGTACTATGGTTTTAGTTGTATACAAATTAAAAGAATGCAAGCCAAGAGAGCAGTGAGCATGGCTCGGACTCAGGAAACCAAGTGTCAGGAAGCTTGTTTTGAACCTGAGAGCTGAGCAGGACTACAGTGAGGTGCATGAGGTGCGTGAGGTGCTCACTTTGGGGGCACAGTTGCAGGGGGCATCAAAACAGTCAGTGACCAGGATACTTTTCAAAATAAACGTCTATATATCACAGGAGTTTCCAATTTACAGAAAAATTGTGATAAGAGTACAGAAAGTGCCCATACACTGCATGCCCAGTTTCCCCATTATTAACATCTTAGATCAGTAAGGTACCTCTCTCACAGTCCATGAGCTAATATCGATATGCCATCATTAACCGAAGCCTATTCTTCATTCAGATTTCCCTTAGTGTTGCCTTTTTTCTATTCCAGAATCCCACGTTACACTGAGTTGTCAGTCTCCTTAGGCTCCTCTTGGCTGTGACAGTTTCTCAAACTTTCCTCATATTCGATGACCTTGACCATTTTGAAGGGTACTGGCCAGGTATTTTGGGAGGATACTCCTCTATTTGACTTTTCCTGATGTTTTACTCATGCTTAGACTGGGGCTCTGGATTAATGGGAGGAAGACTACAGAGGTCAAATGCCATTCTTATCACATCATAGCAGGGGGACGTGCTATCAATGTGATTTATGACTACTGGATTTGGTCTTGATCACCTGGCCGAGGTAGTGTTTGCTAAGTACCTCTATGGTAAGGTTGTTTATCTTTCCCTTTCCACACTGTACTCTTTCGGAGGGACTCACTCTTCACTCCTACCTAAGGAGCTCAGAGTTAGGCTCCATCTCCTTAAGGGCAGGGAATCTACACAAATTATTTGGAATTTTCCAGCATGCAGATTTATATCTTCTTATTCATTTACTTAATCACTTATTTATATCAATCTGGACTCAGATAATTATATTAAACTTTGGGTTATTTTGTTTTGTTTCTCAAATTTTCCTGGTTTTGGCCATTCGTAGCTCTTTCAACTCTCTCCTATTCCATACCCCCGTCAAGAGTTCTTCTGCTTTTTGTTTTGTTTGTTTGGTTTTTAGCACGTCTTTACTTTCTGGCACTAGAAGATGCTCCAGATTCCTCTTGGATATTTTCTGCCCCAGATCAAGAATCAGCCATTTCTCCAAAGAACCCTGGTTGCTTTCGCCGGAGAAAGGTATTGGCAACTAAGATATGGGTGCTGGTCAGATCACTAATGTTTTAATGCAATATTTAAAAAAAAAATCAAATCAGCAAACTCTGGCGTGTAGGCTGTCTGCTTGTTTTTGTAAAGAAAGGTTAACTGGAACAAGGGATGGCATGAAGGTGGAGTGAATAAGGCAGGGGTGGGCAAACCAAGGTTGGGGACTGTCTTTATTTAAAAACTTGACATTTTGCTCATTGTGGACATCTCTGCATTGATTTTGAGTCTTAAAAATATATCCTTAAAATAGTCTTCATTTGGATTCCTGAGATTTTTGGCAACCCCTTCAGTTTTGTGCCCAAGGAGTGCCTCACTCACCTCACCTTAGTCCAGGCCCTGCTAGCAAGCAATCAGGCTTAAGGTCAGTGACCCAGCCGAACTTGTGATTGCTTCTTGAGAAAGGGTAGAGCTTAAGGCCTATGTCTGGCTGGCCATCAGAATCTCCCATGGAGCTGTGTATTTCCAGACCCCAGTTTATCCCTCCTCAATCATACTTTCTGGGTGAGGGTTTAGGAACCTGTGACTTTCACAAGCAGTCGGTGACAATCATTCAACGATCTAACACAGGTCTGTGGGTGGGAAGGTGTGGGATAGAAGCATACTCAAAAATTCTTATGCTCACCTTTGTGTGTAAAGAGGACCCCTGTTTTATTATTTCACATAATATCGATGGAGTGCTGAGAAAGTGTATGGGTGCCTCCCCTGGGGGTCTGGGTTTTTAAAGTGGTTGTCAGATACTGATCCTGAGCATGTATGTCTGGACGTCCCGGAAGTTCCATTTTGGGTTTCCGGAAGCTGGTCTGAGTCTGGGGCCTGAGCGTGTTTCTCTTCCTCTCTCATTTACTTACCTCATTGAGGGGAATGGTTGCTCCCTTTGGACTTTCTCTTCAGCAGCCCACAAATATGCGCTTAACTCTTGCTGACTCATGTGTCCCTTGAGGACTCACTCTGCCCTCCCTCCCACTCCCTTTTGCCCCCCACTTCTTGCTTCGCTCTGTGGCCCCTGCCCCTCTTTCACCCTTTGCTCTTGCAGGCACTCTCTTCTCGAGGTTGCTTGCCCTACCGGGTGTGTTCCTGCCTGGGCTTCCTCTGCCCTTCTAGTGCTCTTTCTCTGCCTCTCCCACGCGCCCCTGCCAGCTAGCTTCCAGCTCTTGCTGTCTTGCTCCCACGCATGACTGTGATGTCGCTTTCTTCCTTGCTCTCTTGTGCTCTCCTCTTCCTCCCCTCCCTTCCGTGGGGCTCTCTCTTGTACACTCTTGCTGTCCCATTCCCTTTTGCTTGTACCTGTGTGTCTCTTTTCAGAGCCAAAGAATCATTTCCCTAAACACACAGGGGGGCCCAGAGCAGAAGGATTAGAGCAGCTCCACGGGAAAAACAAGAAAGGTTTTCTTTTTTTTTTTCCATCCACAACAGGAAAAATGCCACTGGGTCCCAGGCTGTTAATAGTGATCTCAGAAAAGTCTTAAAACCCTTTGGGGCAAAAGGTGCTGTTAAGGATGTTAGATGTGCAAGCTGGTATTGTCTGTGATAGACAAAGCAGGCAGCCTCATTAGAAGCAATCAAAATTACCAAAGGGGAAAAGCTCTTCACCAGAAATGTCTCCTGGGAAGCCCTAACAGCTGGGGCTCTGTGAGACTAATTGTCGAACTCACCCTTAGGAGCAGGAAACTGAGGCTGAGGACAGATGTTTAACTCACCTCAAATGTGTGAGCAGCCAAAGAACTTCCAGCAGAGAGGAAAGGCCCAAGTAGAGTTGCTGGAGGATTTCAGAAACAAGCCTCAAGGATCAAGTCACTGGATAAGCTTTTGATTTCTGGTACCAAAACAGGTTGGGAGGCTCACTTAATTACCTCTGGAAACTTCTCTTAGAGGCCACTCTCTGCCGGGAAGCAGAGACGCATGGTTTGTGGCACCTGGGCAGATGCTGAGAGGGGTATGGGTGTGGAGAGACGGCAGAATGGGGTGGGGGCATCCCTGGACAGCGAAATGGGGAGGAAGGGGGGAAAGCCGCAGGTGGTGACTAGCCTACTAGGGATATGCGCACAGGTGTGTGTTGGGGGCAGGTGTGGGTGTCTTCACTTTCCTTTCTCCCCACCATAAATGAAAAATTAGCTAAAGACTCAGTTTTAGAAAGGGGAGATTTAGGGATGCTCCAGTGTTTTTATGATACTTCTAAAAGTCTTTTTGAGACAAACACATGCCAGAGGCCAAAATAAGACTTGGGCTCTTCAGAAACTTTCCCCTTTGTTTGGAATATTTGCCTTTTAAGAGAGATTTCACCTGTATGTTTATGGCTCATTTATAGGAATCTAGCTAACTGTAGCAACGTAAAAAAAAAATCATTCAATTTCCAAAATGCAGTCTGATTTATATTAAATTCTTTCCTCCAGGACCAAAAAGGACTGATTCAGTGGGTGCCACTGAAATCCCCTGCCCTGTGAACAGGAGGCAAAATTCATTCTTCCCCAAATGAACAGAAGAAAACAAAATACCCTTGAGCATGAAATCTTTGGAAATTTCTATTTATTAAAATCCAGCGATGGGTCTTCAAGAATACTTAATCTTGCGGATGCAGTTAAAACTAACAATGTTAAAACTAGTCCTACAACTTGATATTGTTAATCAAAAACAATGGCCACTTACTTAAAACTGTGGCAGTAACTGTCTCAGTGAAGCAGGAACTAGGTATGCATAAACAGAAATGAGTATGAAGCCTTACTTCGGGGTCACTCCTTCTCAGTGTAGCTTTCCTGATACAACTTGAGTGAATAATTGGGTTATTCCGATCCCTCCTCCCTCCATATGACTCCTGAGATCAGTGTTTCTTCAAGTTTGGTCCAAAGACCAATCACATCGGAACTACTTGAGCTGCCTGTTTGAGAGGTGTTTCTCTGGTTCCACCATCATTCTGATTCTGGAGGAGTGGGGCCCAGGAATGTGAATTTTGAACAGCTACTTGGGCGGTTCTAATGCAAGTTGAAGTGTAAGGATCACTGATTTAGAGCAAGACCTGACAGAAAAAGCACATTCGAATTACAGAAATCTCTTAGGTATCTACTTCTAGAATTAATATGAGAGGTTGCCAAGATGTGTTCGTTTACCCTACTGCCTTTTCTGGTCTTATAAGCGATGGCAAAGTTGCTCAAGACAGGGACATGGTCTCTTAGAAAACATGATACAAGTGTCCTTCCACGGATGAATGGAAACACCAGATTACTAGCCTAAGCCATAAAAAATAAGGAAGTCCTGCCATTTGCAAGCACATGGATGGACCTTGAGGGCTTAAGCTGAGTGAAATAAGTCACACAGGGAAAGACAAGTACTGTAGGATCTCACTTATATGTAGAATCTTTAAAAAACAAAAAAACTCACAGAAACGGAGATCAGATCTGTGGCTGCCAGAGGTGAGGGCTGGGGGTGGGGGGAAGGTGGTGAAGGTGGCCCCAAAGTACAGACTTCCAGTTAGAAGATAAGCAGGTTCTGGGGACATAATGTACAGGATGGTGGCTATAGTTCACCAGACACTATTGTATCCTTGACAGTTGCTAAAAGAGTAGATCTTAAAATTTCTCATCACAAGAAGAAAGCTCATAATCATGCAAGTGACAGATGTTAACTTATTATATATATATATATATATATACACACACACACACACATATATAGTGAAATGATCATTATATTAAATAATATATAAATAAATACATGTATATAATTTTCTCCCAAGACGTAACTCCCAAGACTGAAGTTCCTCTCTTGGAATGTGGCAGGACAGAAAGTAAATGCAAAGAGGCTGACCTGCTAACCCTCTTCCTGGGCTTCTCCCGTACTTTGTTTATGGGGTTTAGAAAGTCTAGCCCTCCCTTTGCTCGGAGTTTCGAGCCCCTTTTCTCTTGCAGTCACCACACAAAGAAAATAATGTGAAGTATGACGGACAAGCATCAAAGGGACAATTTCTATGCTGGGCCACAGTGAGAACAGAGTTCTTCCCAGCTTTGACGCTGTTCTCTGAGAAGTCAGTCCTACAATAATCAGAGCATATTTCTCCTATTTGGGAATGCATTTCTGATGGCCTTTTGGCAACTCTCACTTTCCAGAATTCACCTTCCTGAACTCCTCAGATTTCTGGAATGGCTTATGATCTGAAAGAAACACACTGAAAAGCAAAAACTTTGGCTGGCAGGAGTGGGATGGGGAGTGGGGCATGATTGCTTAATGGGTATGGGGTTTCCTTTTGGAGTGATACAAAAGCTTTGAACTAGACAGTGCTGATAATCTCACAAAATTGTGAGTGTACTTAATGCTATCGGATAGTACAATTTAAAATGGTGAATTTTATGTTATGTGGATTTCACCACAATAAAAATAGCAAAGATCTGGTGAGGGAGAAGCTCGTTCTGAGTCCTGAGGAGCAAAGAAACAGAACCAACACAATGCTAAATCTTCAAAAGCAAAAACAGCTAAGATCCCACTGCCCGTTTATAATATTTATGGATTTATGGATTACTAAGGGCTGGGGACAACGCTAAGTTAGCCGCCATATTTTACCGGGTCTTCACACACCAGTCCTCTGAGGTTGGTTCTGTGAGAAAACTAAAGCTCAGAGAAGTGAAATGACAAGCTCAATGTCACACAGCTAGTGAAGAAAGACTTGGCACCAACTCACGGCTATCTGCTGCCAGAGGGAACACTTTTCAAGGGGGCATGTGACCTGAGGCTTTGCACACAGAAGAAAGAGTGTTCTCTCTTTCCATAAAAACTCATTTATTTTTTTTAACTGAAGCATAACTGACACAAAATGTTACACTAGTTTCAGGTGTACAACGTAATGACTGGGCAAGTCTATACATTCTGCTGTGCTCACCACAAGTGTAGCTGCCATCTGTCGCCACACAACGCCATTACAGTGCCATTGACTATAGTTCC
This sequence comes from Taxidea taxus jeffersonii, assembly GCA_003697995.1. Classification (NCBI taxonomy): domain Eukaryota; kingdom Metazoa; phylum Chordata; class Mammalia; order Carnivora; family Mustelidae; genus Taxidea; species Taxidea taxus. The sequence continues at coordinate 45,863 of RCUC01108449.1, forward strand.
TATAAAGCTCAGATTCTTTAGATGAAAACCGAGGAGTGCCTTGAAATGGTACACAACACACAAGGCAGTGGGGTGGAGTGAGGAGGGAAGGAGGAGAATATGTACTCTAAGTGAAGAAAAGTTTTAGAAAGGGAAGTGTGCGTGTGTGTGTGTGTAGAGAGAGAGAGAGCGCGCGAGCATGAGTATGAGAGAGAACGACATCTCTTGGATTCAGAGTGGGGCAGGGTTGGTAAATGGCCACCTTCCTCCTGCTCTGCTCTTAACACACACAACTCACTCACTCTTGAAGCCTGGACATTCCTCAGTTCTAAGTGTGTCTGTGTGAGGGAAAAGGCAACTTGAGGCCCAGCGGGGCCAAAGGCACTGGCTTTTTAACAAAATATTCCACATGTAACCAATAGAAATAAAATAACAAAATTCTGATAACTCACAAGACGTGCAATTATTCCATTTGGGGTGATGTGCTCGGTATTCAATTCAGCTTAACTAATAAAAAGATAAATAAATAAAATAAAATAAAATCAAAAGAAGACACTGTTTCCTGGAATAAGATCAAGGGGGGGGGGACTCCACTTTCTAGCTTGGAATCTTCCATCTTCTGCAAGAAATAAAAGGGGAAAAAACTCTCTTTGCCTATGCGTTGGAGTTGGGAAGCCTGCAGAGCCCAGGCTAACTGACCCCAGAAACCTTAGGAAAGAGGCACGAAAAGAAGCAAAATGACCCTTTACCTGTCTGAGTACAATTCACTACATTAAATCCCTTCCCAGGGAAAGTGCATCTGTTCTCCCTGGTGTGGCACAGTCTGCAAACTTCCAGAGTGAAAAGAACTTGTGCCTCTTTGGCACTGAAAGGACCCCGGGAAGTAAGTGGCCGGAAGTCCATAGGTCCGGGGCTGCTGAGGTGGGAGGGGACAGGCTGCCAATGGGATCCCACTGAGAGAGAAGCCCCAGGAGCCGGCCCGGCAGGGGGCGAGTCCACACCAGAGCATTCTGGAAAGCCAATCCTAGAAGTGGGCCTTAAGTGTCTGACCCTGAAAGTGTGGCCCTGCCATTTCTCAGGCCAATCACCCCCCAGCGGCCTCTCTACCTCCCCCACGGGCAGAGGCAGAAAATGAAGTGCCTGCTCCGGCTCATGCTGCTGCTTTAC
>RCUC01108451.1:0-21948 GCA_003697995.1 Taxidea taxus jeffersonii
CCCCCCCCAAAAAAATGTGTATGATGTGGAAAGGCAGTGACACTTCTAAACTGGCTGAGAGCGTCCGGTGGGTGCTCTGGTGTCTTTCTCGTTCTCTACTGATATTCAGTTGTTTTGCTTCCACTTATAACTTCCAGACATTCAGTAGGACCAAAAGACCCTCATAAGTAATCCTTTTTATGTAGTAATCCCCTTACCATCAGCCAGACCAGTCACTTTTTTTTTTAAGATTTTCTTTATTTATTTGACTGAGAGAGAGCACTTCATGGGGAGCAGGGGGGGCGGGCTCCCCACTGAGCGGGGAGCCCAAGGTGGGGCTCGATCCCAGGACCCTGGATCATGACCTGAGCCGAAGGCAGACACTCAACCGACTGAGCCACCAAAGTGTCCCTAGACTAGTGACTTATTTTTACTTCTGTGAGACGCTGAGTGCCTTGTGTTCAGAGCCAGTGAGCAGTGAGTGCCACCATCCAGCCAACACCTCGCTGCAGATACACAACACACGGCCAGCTACGCTCTCTGGAACAGATCTTTCAGCTCTCTGAGAACGAGCCAGGTAAATGTGTGGGTGACCGTTGACACGTGGGCCTGTCTGAAGCCAGAAAACCAAAGATGAGAAAATCCCCTTCATGCCTGGCTTTGCTGCTGCGAACCAGCGGAGACAGAATCCAGCCCTGTTTGGTTTGGTTTTCACCCAGGAACACACGGAGCCATTGCAAGTCCTCACTGTCTCTCCACATCTTTCTGCCGAGGAGCCATATTGCTCTTGGCACACAAAGAGGGGACCCTTTTGAGGCAGGGCCTTAATGAGCTGGAGGGGATCTGGCTCATGGACACGAGCCCCCCCACTTCCCAACACACACACACACACACACACACACACACACACACAAAGGGCGGGAAGCACCACAAGCATCAAATTCCACAGACTTGCCAATCTTGAGAGGAGAAGCTGGGGCCATGGACTGCGCCTGGCCTCCGCCAAGGCTGGGGAAGATCCTTATCAGGGCGCCGCGGGGCCAAGAGAAAGCAGTGCTCTTTCACCTTTGTGCTATGTCCACTCCCGCATTGCTGCAAACCCACCTTGTTTTATAAGATTGGGACTTACTATTTATAGAAAATCACTGTTTTGGGGACACCTGGGTGGCTCAGTTGGTTAAGCGGCTGCCTTCGGCTCAGGTCATGATCCCAGCGTCCTGGGATCGAGTCCCGCATCGGGCTCCTTGCTCGGCAGGGAGCCTGCTTCTCCCTCTGCCTCTGCCTGCCTCTTTGTCTGCCTGTGCTCGCTCTCACTCTCTCTCTCTAACTAATAAATAAATAAAATCTAAAAAAAAAAAAAAAAGAAAGAAAATCACTGTTTTTATAGTAAGTCAAATTTTCAGATGCAAATTAAAAACCATCAGGAACACATTAGCCCTTTGCATATGGATCTAACAGATACAGGGTATAATAGATAATCAAATTCACACAAAGAATATTGCATACAATCCACCAAGTCTAACCCACACTCCAGGTCCCATGGTGATATGATCACACCAGGTCTGCAAGTATACAAAAAAGCACTAATTGGTAGATTCATATCCATCCTGAGAGCAGAAAACAGGCACCATGTTTGTAATTCTAAGGTCAACATTAAAGATGATACTTTTCAGACAATGAGTAGAAATAGGATTATAGGGCATCTCCTTTTCGTCTTCCCAAAAAGAAAACATTTTCTGAAATAAAATGTCTTTCCAGAAGCATTGACATAGCTTTGATAGCTTTTGGCTATCAATCCAGGCTTCTTGGCCAGCCTAAGGAATGTATAGTTTCCAGAATCTTCTGGTTGTAATCAGTCTCGCTGACTTCAATGACACACATCTGTCGAAAGCTAGCTGATAGCAGAAGAACTGTCCTCACATCGGCCAGCAGACGCTCGCAGAATAATATGGAAGGCTCCTTTCTTCTCCTGTGTGCACACACTCCCTCTCTCTCTCCGTGCACACACTCTAATTATAAATATGACAATCTCAGCAGAGTGACTTCAATGAAGTGAAATGAAGTGACGTATTACTGCAGAAATCCTTGCTTAGGAAAGCAAACTAAGCAGCACAGAGGGCATAAAGGACACAGGCCCAGCCTTCCCCATAGATGCAAACTTGGCCCAGGTGCTAGCTCCCTGCGCTTGACCCTGTCGTCGCTCATACCCATCAGTGTCTCGGAACTGGACTCAACTCCAGCTCACCAGAAAAGGCGCTGTCTGGGTATATGGTTTGGATCAGATCATGAAGACACACCTAAAACATGATGGGGCAAATCGAGTGAATGTGATACATGGCCACACGTGTCCCTGGCCGCAGAGGCTACTGTGTTGAGAGAACCCTTAACAACAAAGCATTCATATGTGCCCCAAAGTCCTCAAATTGCATCATATACATAAACACTATAGCAGAAGGTTGAAGTGATCATTCTGATCAGACGATGGCTAAGAAAACTCCATCTGGAAATTTAAGAAGGGAGAGATGACATCCACTCTGGGACAGTGATTTTCTATTGTAGGACCCCACCATGAGGTCACATCACAATCATCTGGAAACAACTAGGACCGTGACTGGCTGAACTATTTATCAAAGGGATGTCTCTCTCCTTCTAAACACACACGAGGGCTGTGTTTCCCAGCTTCTGCTTCTAATGATGCTGTACCACACAGCTCAAGGGCATTAGAGGCAAAATATATCTGAGACCATTCCAGGGCACATCAAGGAAGACGTCGTGGGGGGAGGGGAGCATTGGGACTGAGTTCTGAAGGATGGATACAATTTGGCATGGAAAAGAGGAATCATGAAAACTCTCGGCAGAAGGAACAGTGTGGATAGAAACGTGAAAATGAAGGGAATTAGGGGAAAGTAAACAATACATCTTTTTTAGAGTAATGGTCCTCAAACTTTGGTCCCGTGGAATACTGCAGACTTCTGAGCTGAACTGAATGGAAATCTTTAAGGGCAAATGTAATAGCATTTCTCCTAATTCAAAGGAAAAAAATGCTTAACTAGCAAATAACTTTTAAAGACTTTCCCCCTGTTTATTTTTCTTTCTTTCCACCTTTCACATATTCATGGCCAACTCTTGGGCAGACACTGTGCCTTGTGCTAAGTTCTATGAACCCCGGCAACAGACAGATGTTATCTTTGCCTTTACGGTAGTTAGAATCAACAGGAAGCACAGACATTGAATTACTTCTTATAATCACAGTCATGCTTAATTAACCAGGAGACTAGTTTGACAGAGAAGTCTGTAAAGGATATGTTACTTTCCCAGAGTTTTGAACAGGACAGCAAGCTGAGTGACTTAACCAACAGAAATGTGTCATCTCTCAGCTCTGGAGGCTGGAAGCCAAGGTGAGGGCAGGGCTAGCTCCTCCTGAGGATGCAAGGGACACCCCTTCCCTAGCTGCTGGAAATTTCCCATATCTTTGGTGTTCCTTGACTTGTAGATCCACCGCCCCATCTCTTCCTGCCTCTTCATGTGACATTCCCTATCATCCCATGTGTGTGTGCTAGTGTCCACACTTCCTTTTTTTATAAGGGCCCCAGTCATATGGTGGATTAGGGACCCAACTGACTCAAGCATGAGCTCATCTTAACTAATGTAATAACCCTTTTTCTAAATAAGATCACATTCTGAGGTAGAGGGGTGAGGACTTCAATATATGACTTATGGGGGGGGATACAATTCAACTCCTGACATGTGGGGAACCCAATAATCTGGGAAGACTGCTCTCAGGAAATGAGTGAGGTAAGAGAGGGGGGACAAAAGTGTTCCAAGCAGAGAAAACAGCATGTGCAAAGTTCCTGGGGCGGAAGGGAGCACGGTGCATCAAACACAAGTGTTGTTCAATTGAAGAGGTCACATGGAGAGGGAAACCAATCATTACAGGAGAAATTATGAATTTTCCTAGGAAGAGTTTGCTAGAACCAGAATGTTGGAAGGTGCCATGGCCATTGGACAGTCGGCCATATCAGGCCTTGGTAATTTCTTCCTGGACACAAGAGAGACACAGAGTCATGAGTGAGGTTATAAGAGGACGGAGAGCAGAGGTGCCACAAAAGCTCAGAGAAAAGCCTCCAAAGAGATGAAGAGGTTGAATGAAGCAGCCACAGATGGACCCCTTGGGAGTAAGAGGCATGTGTGACCACTGTCCTCCAGGCTCTTGGATAAACAGATTGTGAAAGTCAAATCCACAGATAAAGGGGCCATCCCAAACCAGACCAGTATTCCAGGAAAGTCCACAACTGTGACACATGTGGGCAAGAGTGATGTCCCAGAGACAACAGTGCAGAACGAGCACTTGTGACCACTCTGAGGATGACCACTGTTTCTCATACAGCCGTGGTAGTCAAGGAGAGAATCCAGGAGGGTAGGCAAGGCTGGTGCTGACTCTATAGAGAGCACTGAGTACACGCACAAGGAACAATGGACAGAGAAAAAAATACAGTTAATCAATGCCAGCTTTTCTTGTGGGTATAGCTCCAAGGAGAATCAATATTTGCAACCAGTAAAGATACGAGTGCACACACCGGTTAGGAGCTCAGCTCTGCTCCTTCCTCTGAGCTAAGACAAGGCACTGGCTCTATTTGGATCTCATGTTCTCATCTTCACACCATGGCCAGCAATAGGATCTACACCGTAGAATGTGTGGGGAGAGTTTTATGAGGTAATTTGCTCTGGTGGAGCCCACAAGAGCAGCCCACCAGAGTTAGCTGTGGCTGTGGTCAAACTAGGACAGCAGGCTAAAGACGCCCAGGGAGCGAGACCCCGGAGTAGGTAGGGTTCAGTGAGAGACTCTGAACTCCCAAAATGGGCCACATCCCTAAGCCGATCCAGTCTCCACCCAGGATCCTGACATTGGGGTGAAGTCTCGGGGCATTGGTACTAGTCAGCTTGAGTCACCCTAACGAGTACCACAGACTGGGAGCTTCACCAACAGAATTCTGTTCTCTTACCATCCCAAGGCTGGACGTCTGAGGTCAGGGGGGTCAGCAAGGCTGGTTCCTCCAGAGGCTTCTTCTGGGGGTGTAGACACTGTCCTCTCCCTCCTCACACGGTCTCCTTCTGCAGGTGCCTATGTCTTGATCTCTTCTGATAAGGACACTAATCAGATTAAAGTAGGGCTCCCCTGGTGACCTCATTTACCTCTCTAAAGACTCCATCTCCAAACACAGTCACCTCTGAGGTCCTGGGAGTTAGGACTCCAACATGTAAATCTGAGGGACATAGTTCAGCCCATCACAGCCCCATGGCTTCTTGAGTGAACCCAGTGAGCCCGGTGACATCAGGAGACAGGCCATGGCAGCTGGAAGCTACAGATCAGTGAGGTCATCTCTGATCGCTCGACATTATGGGAGGCACAGATATACTGGCTTTGAGGGACCTTAGGAAAGGGCCCTGGTCCCCTGAGGTAAACATAAGTTCAAAGGAATCATGCCAATGCCCCCTTTGTTATCTTTTTTCTCAATCAAGTTCTCAAGTGAGTAATTGCTTGTTGACTGCCCACCATGTGCCAAGCATTGTGTTCAAGCACAGCCTCCGCTTAAAGGAGTCACCATTCCCATCGGGGAACTGGGCAGCCAAGCCAGTGAGTTAACATACACTGTGAGCCATCCAACAAAGGAAGGAAATGCACATCACAGAGAGTGCTCGGACAAGAATCATTAATTTTATCTGAAGGCCTGGGCAGGAGTGGCTGGTCAAAGGAAGCTTCATAGAGAAGACACTGGAGCCAGGATTTGAAGAAATAACGATTTGCCCACAGAGGAAAGGGACCTGTGAGCTCCACTGGCAGAAGGTAGGGGTGGTGTCGAGAAAGGGACCAGCAAGCGGGAAGAGAGCGCTGGCAAATGCTCAGATGTGAGACAACACCCATCACCTGCTTGTGTTTCTTCCTCAGATGCAAAGTAAAAGTAGATGTGTGGAAGGATGCCCGCGCAGAGAGGAAGTCAGAGGTCAGAGAAAAATCTAGGCCAACTAGCTAGAACCTTCTTTACTCGTAATGGGGAACGAAGGGGCTATTTAGAAATGATGAGGGGACAGCCAAACCAATACTGGGACAGAAGCACCAATGAAACTCTTGCAAGACATGGTGGGTGTATCTGCTCACGTGGAAAGGAAGAACGAAGACACAGCCATGACACGAACACCTGAGGACTCCAGACCCAGGTGCCTCAGACCCCCTCTCTGGGCCCTCAGGCTTCACTTTCTCTCTGGGAGTTAGCTCTGACCCACGGCATTGTCCCCCTGCTTTGGCAGGGGCTGGAAGAACAGCTGTCCATGTCCCCTGGGCTTGCATCTTACAAGCCCTGCCATGCCATAAAATGGACTCGCCCACCCATTCAAATGCAGAAAGCATCCGGAGCATGCTCTCACCAGCTGGCATTCACGTGTCCAGAGTCAGACGATGGGCTGCCCCCCGGAACCAAGAACAGCAGTGGGCAGAGACAAGCCGCCGCAGGAGCAGAATGGGGACTGCTGGGGAGATCCGGTGACTGACACTCACTGAGCAGGTGTGCATCCGGGCAAGGCATGTGAAGACGGGAACAAAGGGCAGTGGCGATGAGGAAGGAGGAGCTCAGAATCAAGAGCATTTAAGAACCAGAATTAGCGGCACCTGGGGCTGATGGAACACACTGCATGAAAGAGAAAGGGAGACTGAGCGAGTGCGCAGGTTTCTAATGTGGAAGTTCCTGTGGGTGGAGAAGCCACTAAGGAGGAATTAGGGGACAAAGGGGAGAGCAGGTTTCAGGGGAAGGTGACATGTGAAGGTTGGGGACATCTCGGACATGAGTGACATCTTCTCCAGGTGGAGATTTGGCAGGTCATGCAGGTTAGTTCTATGCCGGGACCAGAGCTAGAGCAACGACAAGGACAGGAGGAGACAGTAGAGTGTGGGAGACAGGCAGGGGCAGTATGGGGGTATCTGTTTCCGTTCACCCAATCAATACAGGAGTTGTAAGTTTGACTACAGTCTTAGGAATCAGTTGGATTGGCACCGAGGGAGGCATGACAGGGAAGTTTGCAAAACACACCGTTCATGCAGAGATGAACACCAGCAAGTTGGCTCTCCGTGCCAAACACAGGAGTGTTTGTTTGAGGCACCCGAGGCCCACAGCCCACTTCCTGTCTTCCAGATCCCCACTTAATAGTCATTATCAAATTACACTATCTTCCTTTCTTGAGATCCATGACTAAAGTGTTCTTGCTTACTGCCTGGGAGACCTTCAGTACTTTGACCAAAGCATCTATTCCAGACAGAGGAAACGCCTGGAGAAGTCAAATATTCCAGGAGCTCAAGATAACACTCCAGCCACTTCCTTTTAAATAATGATTGTCGCTCTCTAAGGTTGACAGTAGGGTCTGGATGCAGAGTGCTGTTTCCCCCAAAATTCCATTGGCTTGGCTATATCCCCCTCATTTGTACTGCTGCACCTTACAGGGGCTTCCCGCTTTATGCAGAATGAAATCTGGACCCTTTCACCCAGAGTCTGCCCTGTTTCCTAATCTCACACCACACAGCCCCCTGTTTTATCATAACAATTCTGTTACAGTGAAAATTACATTGACCCTCTATCCCAATGCCCCTAAAGGTCTCAACCCATTTCAGAATCAGCTCAAGTCCTAACCCCTGTTGAACTCTCATCAGACGGAAAGTCCCAAATATCATCATCTAAATCAAGTGTGGGTGAGACTATGGGTGCAATTCATCTTGGAGCAAAATTCCCCTCCATCTGTAGATCTATGAAACCAGAGAACAAGTTATCTGCTCCAACAGACAACGATGGGACACACAAGAACACCAGTGGTTGACACTGAGGTCAAAGGGGAGAAAAGGGAGGGACCAGAAGAAGTCATGGGTCCCAGTCAACTTGGAAATCCAGTCAGGCAAATTCCATTGGGTATGAAGACTGGGATTAATCATGCATGGCTCTTGGATCTGCCTTGGTTCCACCCCTGTGGCATTCTTTCTTTTTCATGAAAAGCAGCATGAGTGATTTTAGCAAGCTGTCCCCAACCAAACACAGTCCTTTCATCCTGTCTTTCCTTTTAAGTCAAACTGGCAGTGTTTTTACTCCCATAAAGTTCTCAAGAACTTTGTGGGTCTCCCATTTATATCATGGGGACTTAGCCCATGGAACAAAAGGCTCACCCACAGGTCTTTCCTGAATAATCCCACCTCCAGTTCTGTTGAGATGGTGTGTGGCCATGTCCTCAAGCTTCCCAGAAGCCCTCTATTTATCTAGGGAAACTTCGAGTCACACTCATAATCTCTTCAAAGAAACATTTGTGGGACTGAATACTCAGATCTTTTGATTTTTGGAAGACATCAAGAAAAGATCATTCAACCACTCCTGAGCTTTTTCTAGAGCATGTTTTCCTGACGGTCAATCCCTTCATTTTGGCATCATCCGCATTGTGGTGGGGCGGGAAGGCTCAAAACAGAAGAGTCCTGATTCCTTTCTAACATTTCTTCTCTCCATTTCTCTCATTCATCTTGAATTTTACAATAAGCAGCAAGAAGAAGCCAGGCCGTGCCTTCAACACTCTGCTTGTCAATCTCCTCCACTAAAGCTGCAAGTCATTCTTTACTGGTTCTGCTTTTCACACAAAAGACTCTATTATGGGGAAAAGGCTCCATGGAGTTTGTGCCACCAAAGAGCAAGGCTCTCATTCCCTCTTGTTTCCTGGGACAGGCTCCTCATTTCCTTCTGAGACCTCCCTGGCAGCACGTGTAGCATCTATATTTCTACCAACAGTCCATTTGCGATGATTTATGCTTCTTCTCTGCTATGTTTCTCAGTCCTTTATGAGCCCTCACTGACCCTCTGAAACACACATAACTCTAAGAATGGTGTATCACACTCTTCAGAACTATTCAAGGCTCTGCCCACTGCCAATTCCAAAGTCTTTACAGTTCTAAAAAAAAAAAAAATGCTTTTGACATCAGCACCACATTCCTGATATGAAAGTCTGTATTTGTTTGCTATCACTGCTTTAACAAATTAGCTCAAATTTAGGGACTTAAAACCGTTCTTAGCTTACAGTTCTGGAGGCCAGGAGTCCTAAATGGGTCTCACTAAACTGAAAATCAAGGTGTCTGCAGGGCTGGTTGCCTTCTAGAAGGTCGGAGGGAGAATCTGTTGTCTCTCCAGCTTTTAGAGGACATCAGCATTCCTTGGTTCATGACCCGACTCCTCCCCCCTACAAGGACAGCAAGCACATGACTCTATCTTGAGGTCATTATCATGACTTCTTCTCTGACTCTGACTCTCTTCCAGTTTTAGAGAGTCCTGTGATTACATTGGGTTCCCTTTGGTAATCCAGGGTAGTTTTAAGGTCAGCTGTCACAACCACAATTCCATCTACAGCTTCTGTGCTCCTTTGCTGTGTTAGGTGACGTATTTGTGGTTTCCAGGGAGCACGTGCAGGTCTTTGGAGGGCCATGATTCTGCCAACCACAAGTTCAGTCATGTTGAGGTGGAGGCTGCTGCCCTCATGGGATGACAAGTTGGACAGAAGGGAGCATTCTGTCCAAAATAACAACAGTTCTCCCCCTAAATTCCTGGTGTTTTAAAATGAGATTGAGATAATATGCATGCTCAAAGCAAACAATTACTTGTTTAGAACATCCTTCTTCTAACCCTGGGAATTAAGAAGTTAGAAAAATAACAACTGTTTGGTACACAGGGACAAAAAAAGATGCCTTTGAGCCTACATACATTGATATTTCTGTTTAAATAGCACATGACCATCTCATGACTGTGTGATTCCAGCAACGCATCGCTCATTCTTGACAGTGACCTAGCTATGGTTCCATGCTATGTGGTACTGCAGGTGACCTTGGGCTCGTCATCAACCCCAACGATTTTAAAGGAAAATAAACTTCAAGAAATTCAGGCAGAGGTAAAGTTAGCAATTCCAAAGCAAATGTTCAAATTTGAAAACATTGATCTATTCATAACCATGACCAAAGTTTTACATTCTCCAAGTAAGGTCTAATTTCTCTCTTACTTAGCACAACCTTCCCAGGTAAAGATATCCACACAAAACAATCTGTTGAGCGTGCGTCTGGGATAAGCTGGGATAATCTGAGTCCTCCAGTCAGAGGAGACCCAGATGTCCCTGATTGATAATATCAGGCACAAAAAAAAAGATTCCCTAAGGGAAAGAAACTGATACTCTGGGTGCCCCATGTTTAGATGTTACCTTATTTAATCCTTTCCACAGCACTGTGAAATAGCACTGTGTTGTTGGTGAGTCAGTAGACCCAGTGAAGGAAAGCAGCTTCTCCAAGTTCCCACAGCCAGATGAGGGCAAAGGCGGGTACAGACTTAAAGATTGACTTCCCAGCACACTGACTGTGATCTACAGCCTGATGACTTCTCAGAGGTGCAAAACAGGTTCCGTGCAGGACCCAAGGAGGACGCTGTCACTGTGTGGGATAATGAGAGAGTCACAGGAGGAGCAGGGAAAGTCAGGAGAATGGAGAGTAGAGGAAGGATGCTCAAGGTGAACAATGCACAGAGGAGGAGAGCTTGAAGTGTGTCCAGGAGAACAGGGAGGCGTCTGTCCAGCTGGACCACAGACCTGGAAGGAACAGCTCGGACTCAGCAATCGCTTCCAATCCAGAAGACCTGAATGGAAAGGTATGCAATGTGGCCACTTCCAGGAGGCCAAGAAAACCCACTAGAAATCCATGAGCAAGGCCTGGGTGGACCCAGAGCTGGACTTCATAAAGATTTGCATCTGCCGTGGGCAGTCCAGGGGGAAGAAAGAGACAGGGGCACTGGGCCAAAGACACAGGCAGCTGCCAGGGTCCACGTCAGGGATAATGAGGGTCTGCGTTACAGGGATGGTAAAGGGAATGGAAACGAGAGGCCAGATGCCACAGCTGCTGGGAGAGGCAGCAGAATCTGGCCTGACAGGGGGTGACAGCTGAGGGAATGTGGAAAATGTGAAGAGGGAGAAGCTAAGCGTATCTGACTCAGAGGTCTCCAGCTGCGGAAAGTAGACGGAGGCTGTGCCCAGATTGCAGCAGTGGAGGCACCAGGCAGGAGAGTGGCCCTGAGGCCCTGGACCTGGGGGGAAATCAGATCGACAGATACGCACTGGCAGTCCTCCGACAATGGGCACGAGTTACGACAGTGAGCAGGAGACCCCTGGCAAGGGAAGGGAAGGGGTCTGGGCACATCTTCACAGAGGCTGCTGTCAGAGGACGAGCGAGGTAGCGGGGCCAACGAAGGACACGGGGAAGAGCACCGCGGGGGCGGGGGAGCCAGGAAAGCTGTGTCCTGCATGTGAGAGACCTTCCCACGGAGGAGCTGCCGGAAGCATTCGGTGCTGCGGGGAGGTCGAGGACGACGCACCGGGTCAGGGAATTAGTGTCAGTCATGTACAGAGTCCTGAGCCGGGTGCCAACCACGCACACACTTCATGCAAGGAGTCCTCGAATCAGTGCCACGAGGTGCAGACCCTTACAGGTGGGAAGACTCAGGCTCAGGACCCTCAGCCGCTCCCACATCCTGTGCACAATGGACAGGTATGGGGGCCCAGGCCCATCCCACCATGCCACACTGTTCCTCAGTCCCTGCCTGACCTGTTGACTGGTTCTGGGCTTTCTCAGCTCCGCGGAGCTGAAGAAGGGCATTGCCCGCCGGGTACTACAGGTGTGCGCCCAGCAGCTGTCAGAGATGGCTCGTCCAGCATGCAGCGCCTGCCACACGGCTGTGTGTTGAAAGCAAGTTCTCCATTCGCTCCTCGTCAGCCTTCCTGCCACCACAAGGCAGTGAGCACAGGGGAAAGGGGGCCTTTTCCCAGTGAGGCAAGCCTGGGAAAAGCAGGTACCGCCCCCACACGGCCCCAGTCTGTGCCCTCCTTCAGCGTCGGGCACCAGGAACGCTGATGTGAGCTGAGAACCTATACTTCCGAAAGAAGGAGACGGCTGAGCCCTTGGCTCTGGAAGTGACACCGACCATGCTCTGTGTCCACACCTGCCAAATCCCAGCACGCGGGGAAGCTCAAATGGGCTCGTCTTCCCCAGATCTCCTGTTCCTCCTTCCCTCCCAGGTTCACCTTTCCTTCTTCCCTCATCCTTCCCCTTCATGTCAAAAAGGAAAGCTGTCTACAGAAGAAAGCTCACAGTTTTCCAAAGAGCAGAAATCTTACCTGAGCATGATCTCTGATTTCAACGGTTCTAACCCTAACCCTAACCCTAATTAACACCCCCCAAAAGTCTAGTCACTGGACGTCTTAAGAGCGGTTTGATAGAGAGATCTTGCGTTATAGGGGAAACTGAGGTGAGCCCTAGCTCTCAACACCTATAGAATGCAGCGAATTAGTAATTCACAGAACAATGATAGCTTTATTGGAGAACAATAGAGATTAAGGATGAATGAGCTAAGATTTAACCGAAGAACTCAAAAAACAATAGTAAGCCTAAGAAAGGAATTAAGGAAGATAGGAGAAAAAAAAAAAAGCCCCCACCTTGAAAAGTTAGCAGGTTGATAAATGAAATCAAGAGCTAACTCTTTACAAAGACCAGCAAAATAGACTAACCTCGAGCAAGTCTGGCTTACATTGTAACATCAAGGATGACAAAGGAGGAGTAATTTCTGGCAATATGGACAATTGCCCCCACACATTATACAAAAACACAGAGAAATGCTAGATTAAATATGACAAAATTTGGGATTTTTTTTTGTTTTAAAGACACAGCAATCTTGGGAGGCCTGGCTGGCCCAGTTGGTGGAGCGTAGGACACTTGATCTCGGGGTTGTGGGTCCAAGCGCCACATTGGGGATGGAGATTACTTAAAAATAAAATTTTTAGATAAAGAAAGAAATACACAGTAATCTCAAAATAAAGGAGAAACCATCAGTGGCCAGAAACGAAGGGAAATTGTAAGCCAGAGTACCAAGAATGAGCTGATCCTACTGGGGTCACCAGGACCCAGATATCAGCCCCGGGATGGGAGCCCAGAGACTAACTGCGAGCTGAGCAGAGGGAGGTGCGTACCTGATGACCGTGGGTTGAGGAGCAAGAACTGAGACCCCTGCCCACAGCTGGAGCCTCAGGAGCCTCCCTGTCTGGGAAAATGGGATTGCGAATGCTCTGGCCACTTCTCCTGAGGAGCAAGGAAGGGAACACCAGTCCAGTGCTCTGGGTGGCCCTGGGACACATTAAAAAAAACAAAACCTCTTGCCTATGCTTCTTACAGTTGTGGGGTCGAAATTCACACCATCTTTGCAGTACAGAAACATAGACAGGGAAAGAAACCACCAGGAGGGAGAGTCCGCTGTGCAAATTTTAATTTTCATTATTTAAAGTTACATATAGGGACACCTAGGTGGCAGAGTTCAGTAACGGCCCTAACGTATCAACGAGAAAGCTAAGACAGGAAGCGGCAGGAAGGTCTGAAGCTCACAAGGTAAGGCAGAGCAGGGCTTTGAACGAAGGCTCGCAACTCATATTAGTAGGGAAAGAATGCATCATTCGCTAAATGCTTTAGGAAAATTGGTTTATCATGTAGATAAAATGAGTTGAAACACTACCTCTTTTCATAGGCTGATAATCTACCTGGGCTGGCGATCTACATATTTTCACAAATTATGAAAGTACTAGAAAAAATATGAAAATACTTTTTTTCTAGAATCGTAGAGTGTAGGAGATCTTTTGCAGCAAGACACAAGCCAGAAATCGTGAAGGAAAGTGACAACGTGGAGTATTGAAAAATGCAAAATTCTGCGTGGCAGAAGACCCATGACCCAAGTGGCAAAGATGGTGCGGGCCTGGCTACGGAGTCATTCGTGTGCATTCTGGGTCCGGAGTTTGCAGTAGGATGCAGGCTACGTGGTCAGGGAGACGCTGGAGGAACAAAGGAACCAGCCTCCAACCTCTCCGAGCAGCTGAGCATAACCAGCTAGCTCCGCAATCGGGCTGAGAAAGGGAGGCTCATGCCACGTTGTGCGGTCAGCCTGTCAGAGGAGATCAGCTGAACCAGGAGCAGAGGAGAGCAACTTCCGCCTCCCCTGCTTCTGTCTGTCTCTTGTCTACAGAAGCAACCTTTACAGAGAGTAATACTGATGCTTCCTTTCTCCTCCCACATCTCGATTAAACTCCCTTGGTGAATTCTATTTGGTATCACACAAGGATGGATTAGGGGACATAGAGTTCCAACTTACCCAAGCTGACAAATGGCAGGCTGGAAGGAAATATTTGCACATCTCTACCAAAAAAGCAAACAAACACATGATTGAAGCCATAGTAAAGTGAAAAAAATTTTGCCCATGGGATTGACATAAAATTTAAAGATTGAAAATAGTTGTCTGTGATGCTCTAAGGAAATTATCATTTTCACATATTATTGGTGAAAGTAGAAACATGCAAACATTTCAGAGAGGAAAAATGTGTCAGTTCCAAAATTTTAAACATGTACACACTTTGTCGAGAAATGTCATTTCTATCCTAGAAAAATAGCAACACAAATGAGCAAAGATAAGTTGTATGAGGTCATTCTTTGCAGCTTTGTTTGCAACAGTTAACACCAACACTGATAATGGGAATAACCTGTATTTGTACCAGGAACAAAAATGCAATTGTTTTCAAAATGATATGTATGCAATGATGTGGAAAGATTCCAATATATTATTAATGCAAGAAAATTGCCCGGGTGCCTGGGTGGCTCAGTTGGTTAAGCATCCAACCCTTGATCTCAGAGTCAGGTGTTCAAACCCTGCATTGAGGAGCGGGGGGAGAAAGAGAGAAAGAGCTAGAAAAGTGACTATGGCCAGAGGAATGGAGACCTATGGGGGAAGCTGGGAAGTCAGAGAATAAGTGGGTTAGGATACTTAACTGTGAATTTGCTTGAATTCATTAGAACAATTGTTTTAAATCTGTTAAAACAATCATGTATTTAATTTACATATCATTTTAAATTATGTATCTAACTTTAAAAAATGAGTGTTTTTTTCCCATATCAGAGTAAAAGAATAAAGGGGAAAAAAGCAAAGAAGTAGGGGAGAGAGGAGAAGATTTCTCTAAAGCTCAGATACAAATGGATGGCTTTCGTGTAATGACCTACCTCCAAGGCAATGTTTTTACAAAATACATTTGCAGTAAGATAACACAAATCCACATTTATGTAAGTAAAACCACCACTGACCAGAATGTAGAATTTCAGCATCCACGTAATCACTTGTCAAAATCATATCTTTCAGGGTATAGCATTTCTTTTCCAAAGTTTTGAAAGCTCAGGGCTCAGAAATGCAACTGAGGCCACAGCCTCAAATCCTGATGCTTGGGCTTCCTGAATAAGAAATTCCTACCAGTCTCTTGCTCTTTTGCTGCTGGACTTGGAGTCGCAGAGTCTCCTGCCACACAACATTTGAGTCAGTTCTTATCTTGTGTGACTAATCACAGAGACCTTTAAATCATCGCTCTGCTTTTCGGTGATTTATTAACCTTACTTTAAGTCTCAAGCAAGCACCATGAAGATGATTCTGTGGTTATAGGAAACCAACAGGATATCTATAAGATGGATGTCCTCACCCTTCCACTGATGAGGAGGAGGAGGTAGGTGATGAGGATGATGATGTTGGTGGTGATGGTAATGATGGTGATGATAATTGACGGTAGTGATGTTGGTGATGGCGGTGGTGATGATGATGATGGTGGTGATGCTAGTGATGATGATGATGGTGATGATATGACGGTTATGATGGTGATGATGGTGGTGAAGGTGATGGCGATGGTGATGATGATCGTGGCGATGATGGTGATGACGATGATGTTGGTGATGATAGTGGTGATGGTGATGATGATGGTGGTGATGGTGATGATGATGATGATGATGATGATGATAACTGATGGTAGTCATATTGGTGATGGTGGTGGTGATGATGATGATGGTGGTGGTGATGACAGTGATGGTGATGATGATGGTGATGGTGATGGTGATGATGGCGGTGACGATGGTGAAGAGGTTGTTGCAGCTAGCATCAACCGCATGCTAATCTTGAGCCAGTCTGTGTTCCCAGAGCCTTACATATATTAGTTCATCAAACCTCACAACGGCCTCACGGGGTCAAAATGATCACCTCTCCAGTTTGCAGATAAGGAAACTGCTACACACTGCATGACCACAGCAGGAAGTGCAGAGGGTCATGGATCCCCAGCAACCTGGTTCCAGAGTCTGCAACCTGCCTCCTTGCCAGCGGGGAAATTTGCTTACTGATTGAGTTACTAATTAACTCAACAGCCTGGTGCAAGTTGGTCTTCAACCTATTTCATCCTTCCTCTTGTGACCCAAACCACAAGCTGAGATACTCCGCATAGTGAAGAGGTGCCTGGTCCAGTGCCCCCTGCAAGCACCTAACCTGGGTACCACCTGGGACTCCATACACTTGTGGGTTCCATCCCCAGTGCCAAGCTCTTCTGCAGTTACTGGGAAAGAGCTAGGTGCCCGGCACAAGTCAACATAAGGGACAAGGTGCCCTTCCATTCCCTATGCTCTGGAGGGTGCCCTTCCGAGATGAACACAGACTGCCCCCACCTTACAGGTAAGGAAACGGGGTATGAAAAAGGATAAGAAATCTGTCTAAGATCAGATACACTATCCCTACAAGTCAACCAAACAGAATCATGGGGCATCGGTAAACAATGTCTTAAAAATGCTTCAGTGTGTCTTTAAATTCCCTAAAAGTGAATTTCAGCATTCTTCGTTCTCTACCTAAATAGCCCTCCCAGGCCACAGCGCCATCCAAAGGTGACAAGGTCGGCCCTTCACTGGGGCCAAGACCAAGTCTTCTCTGATGCTTCATCCCCTTCCCAGCGCTGGTGCTGCAGGGCTCCAAGCATCTCCCTGAGCAGTGGCTGGCACATGCTTTGATGTGAAACAAGGTGACATTTCCCACGAGGGACAGGAAACTGTATCCAGCTACAACTTGAACCATTTCTTCAGGCAACTGAGCTATTGCAGGCTCTGACTCTTATCCTGGAACAGCAGCCCCCAGGCAGAGTCCTGATGTGACCTTCATGTACCCACCAAGCGCCATAGCAAGGGTGCACTGACCTCCATGTGCACAGGCGTAGAATTATCACTCAGTAATAATACTGTCTAACTGGGTTTTTATTTTTTTAAACCACTTGATTGAGAGAGGAATGACTTACAAAGAGCTGTACATATTTAATACATACCTTAATGTTAGGACATAATTATATGCCCACAAACCTATCAGCATAATCAATGTCATGAACATATCCATCACCTCTAAACTTTTCCTCCTGCCCTGTTTCTTTTTGTGTGTAAGAACACTTAACATAAGATCTGTCCCTTGGCAAATTAGTGTACTGTAGTACGCAATACACAATTACTCACTGTAGGCACTGTGCTGCACAGTGGGTCTCTAGGACTTGTCTCCCATCCAAGTACTAACCAGGCTCGACCCTCTAGGACTTGTATAACTAAAGTTTGTACCTTTAGCTAAACATCTTCCATCCCCCTCCCGCCAGACCCTGGCAACCATCACCCTACTTTCAGCTTTCAGAAAGAAGGGAATCCTGCCATAGGTGACCAAATGGTTGAGCCTAGAGGATGTTTATGTTAAGTAAAATATTCCAGACACAGAAGGACAACTATTGCATGATTCCACTTCTCTGAAGAATCTAAGAAAAGAGTCAAACTATCTACCTGTCTTCGAATGAGCTGGATATGAGCCCCATGCAGTATCCCACCCATTTAACTCACATTTATTCATTCGTTGAACAAATACTTCCTAAACCCCTGTGATGTGCAAATCACGAAAGACAGAACAGCGAACAAAACTGGCACAGCTTAGAGCTGACAGATTGGAGGGGGACAGAGCAGGGGAAGAGGCATTGTGGACTGCATGCAAGGGTCACAAAAAGCTAAGTGGGACCACATCACCCGAGGGATTGGGGACCATTTCAGAGAGGGTGAAGTCAGTCCTGATGCCTGGATGGTAAGGGTTGGCTTGGTCAAGAGGGGATGGAGGCAGAGGGAGGACCAGGTGGCCCAGGCAGGAGGCCATCTAAGGACACAGGCTTAGTTCAGCAGTTGGAGAGACAAGGGGAGGAAGGGAACAAGAATGGCCGCATGTCCATGTTCCGTGAGCAACGCCCCGTGACGGGGCTCAGAGTTCGAGAGACAACAGAGACGCCGGGCAGGAAGGCATCCGAAGGATTTAAGCAAATTGAGACATGATCATATGTGCATTTTCAATAGAATGTTCTGGCTGCAGCTTGGAATGCATTGGGAAGGCTCATGTCTGGAAACACGATTCGGAACTGTGGCAACCTTCCAGCTCCAAGATGGCTGGAGAGGGCAGCCGCTGAGGAAACGGGGAGAACTGGTTGCTTCTAGAGATACTTCTAGAGGCAACATGAGGGGAAGGACTGGATGTGGGGAGTTTGGGGGAGAGAGAATAGTCAAGGAAAACACCAGGTCTCTGGCTTGGGTGACTTGATAGAAGACGTCATATTCCCAGAGACAGAAATTCTAGAAGGTAAAATACCTTTAGGAAACCAGAATTTATTTTCACTTGAAGTCACACACTTGAGTTGGAGCAACGCAAGGAACAATCACACGGAGCTGGGGGGGAGGGTGGCTCCCAGGAGCAGGAGCTCAGGACAGAGGTGGGGAACGTAGGCGCACCTTGGGGAGTTAGTAGGCTGGGTTATTGCCGAAACGACAGGCATGCCTGAGATGGTTCGGGAGTGTGTGTGACTTGAATACAGGTCCTTGGACCAACCCTGAGGAGCCCTGACATTCAGCATCTGAGGACAGGAGGATGAAGTCCCACAAGGAAGGGCAGCAGGGGACAGGGAGGCAGGGACCAGGTGGGAGTGCAAAGACCAAGAACCTGGGATGAACATCTTCTAAGGAGAGTGAGGTCTGCAGTGGCCCAGGGTGTAGGGCAGAAAGATGAGCAAGGCCTGGCCAGGACTCACTGGATTTAACTGCCATTTGGGGGCATGACAGACACACGGTTATGGGGGCTGGGGGAAATGGAAGCCATGGGTGTTGGCGGTTGTCCACCAAGTTTGGCTGTGACGAACTGGGGAGTGTTCTGGGAATGACAACCTCCGAGAAGGAAGATGGGCATGGGGTGAGAGAAAGGCCACCAGAGCCGGGGGCGGTGGGGGGGGACGGTTAGCCTGAGGGATGCTGCCAGGCTGCAGAGCACAGCGGAAGACCATGCATTCAGGACTGAGGCCCTCCACCTCCCCGACAAGGGGCATGTCCCAGAGGAGAGCAGAGGACAGCAGAAGTGATGGGAGAGTGTGATGGAAGGAGGCGAGGGTCTCCTAAGCCTCAGGGCATGTGGGCTGGGACTAGTGCTGTCCTGGGGTCCGGAGCACAAGGGGAAGAATGGCCTCCCTGTAAAAGGGCCACAGGACACTTGTCTTCAGCTGGAAGCAGATTCCAGCAGAGCTGAGAGGGGCAAGACTCAAAGGAGAGGGAGACGGGACACGGAGTAGTTGGCTGGTGTGCGTACCAGCAGAGGCTACACAATATGCACTTGGGAGGGCGGGGTGGGGGGGAGGGCACCTGCCCAGGGTGGGGGAGGGAGGAGGGCACTTGTCCAGGCGGGGGAGGGAGAAAGGCACCAGAGGCAGCTGGGACAAGCCCAGAGCAGGGAACCCCAAGGAGGCTCCTGAATTTTCTCTGCTAAGAGCACTGGCTGGGACGAAGAAGGGCTTCCCCATTTTCCACAGGGAAAATTCCATGGCTGGAGAACAAAAGTCACTCCCCCTCATCAAAGCAGCAGCACGGCACATTGTCTTTGAAGACTTTGGTTTGGTTTTATCCGAAAACCACATGAGAATCTCGCATCTTGCTTCTATCCATTTCCTAGGGCGGCCACCCAAGAGCTGCCAAAATCTGGGGGACCTATGACCACGGAACTTTATTCTCTCGCAGCTCTGGAGGCCAGGAGTCAGATGGCAAAGTGTCAGACCTTCCCGGCGTCTAGCAGGAACCACCTGTCCCCTGCTCCTCTCCCGGCCTCTGGTGCCTGGGCAATCCTGGGAGTCACTGTCAGACCCGGAGGACGTCCAGACTCCCTAAAACTGTCACTGACCACGGCGCTGGCATCATGAACACGAAGCAGAAGTGTGTCACATGTGAAGGTCTGAGACCGGGCGCTCTGGGCGAGAGGAGCTGGGACTGGCCAGGGAGATGCCAGAGAGGCTGTCTCCCTGCACTGACAGCACATGGTCCCTGAGTCCTCTCTGGGGACGGCAACGTCACGCGGCGGGCCGGTTTCCTTACAGCTGTGAGATGTGTGCTCGCCAAAGTCCTTGTGGATTCCATCTCCTCACCAGGGAAATGGGACAGTAACATCCACTCACCTGGCTCCTCGCTGCCCGGCGGAGGGGGGCGTGGCTTCGGAGCGGAGACCTGAGTCATCAGATGGAAGCTTCGGGACAAATGCTTTGTGTCCAGCCGCATCCAAGACTTGGCAGGGGAGCTGGTATTTAGGAAAGAGCCCGGCCTGTAACCATCAGAGCAGACGTTCACGGGGTGTGTGATGTTCCAGAAGCAGCTCCCGGCTCGGTCGGTGTGACCAAGGGACCTCCTCTGAGGGAGCGGACAGGAAACCGGTCACTGCTGGGGACACAAGTTTCTGGTTTGACAACCACCGACACTCACTCAAACCTACGGCTCTGACTCCCAGCTGAGTAATGTGGCTTTCCAGGGTCTTTCACCAGTCAATGTGACATCTAACTGGTGTCACAGCTTCCCTGCCCTGCCTCCCTCAGTCATCCAGCGTGCAGATGCGGATTCACTCTCCAAACATTCACCTTTTAGGTGAAGTCATCCCTCCACCAGAAAATCTTCAACGTCTGGATGTGGTATTCACAGCTCCACAGCCCTGGGACAGTCTGATGTCTCAACATGATCTCCCATAGCCTGTGCACAAAGATCCTTCCCTACAGCCAGCTAGCTAAGGCAGGGCTGTCGAATGCAGTTGTGCAGGTCTTGCACTGCACATCTAGGGTGCACAGGTGGTAGACTGCACAAGGCATAAGCTGATACGTGTTCACTATTCACTCCCCTCCCATCATCACCACTACCACACATGACCAGCAAGCATGCTTTGTGCCTTTCTCATTCTAGGCCTCAGGTGTTGAATTTTTGGGGTTGGTTCCATGGATATTCTTTAATTTACAGTAAAAAATATATAATATGACAAATTCCCCCATAGTCTATTACCAAGACTCAAACAATATTTATCATATTTGTTTTGATGCTTCATAAGAAGACTGGTCAAAAGAGACCAAATGGAACCGAAGCCCACTTCTTAGCAACCCTGACTCGATTGTTGCTTGCCTCCCCGAAAGCAAACGCTGCTGTGAATTTGGTGTGCATTTTTCCAACTGGCCTTTCAATGCCTCCCAATTCTGTGCGTCTGTACACAACATTGCATGAGTCAGAGACCAGTAGCCCTCTGGCTAGGAAATAAAGCTGGAAATAAACGTACAAGGATGTCGGGCTGATCTCGCTGGATTCAGGAAGCAACCTTGGAAGAACAACAGCCCAGTCACGTCCTGAGCTGCCCCGGTGGGGAAAGCGTGGCTCCCCCACAAGGGAGAAACCCCAACTCGGGCTCTGCCCCCACCCAAACCCTCCGGAAACGCTGTCCCAGGGCCTAGACCCACGTGCCACCGCCCACCGGCAGAGGCGACCGGCCAAACCCAAGGGCTGACTCCAAGCCCGACAGGATGCACTGGAAGGAAGAGCTGTGGTTTCGGGGACTTATTTTTTTTATATAAATTCTATTAAAATAGAAAAGCAGATAAGAAGAATGTGTGCCATCCATGACGGGCCGATGACAGTAGCCCAGTGGTTCATTCCAGAGTACGCCTCCGCTCTGAAACCAGAGGCAACAGGGACAC